>CM022703.1:14598125-14851598 GCA_012295165.1 Asparagus setaceus | reverse complement strand
ATAGTGTAGTACAAATCTGACTTTTGGAAGGTTGTACTACAAATGGTTGACATTATGTGTCACATTCATTAAGTAACAAAGAATAGTAGTTTTATTTGTTATAAAATCAAGTTTTTTGTTTTTTGGGACCTTTCGTCTTGTTAAGAGACGTTTGAAATCATTAAGCTAGTTTAATCTTTGCCAGTTGATAACTAAGCCAGATAGACCGCCAAGTCAACAAAGTAGTAGAACACCTACCTTAGATGTCACCAACAAGGTATGTTAAATTTCTTTGACAATAATAAGATATATTAAATTGTTTCAGTTTACCATTAAGGTCAATTTTTTCAATGCTGACGAAATTTATGCGGTTGAGCTTGATGTGACCACACATGATCTAATTTTTAACGTTAAAAAATGCTGATGTGGCAAAGTTTTGATTATGTGGCAAAGGGGTAGGCGAGATATTAACTAACCTAAAATGCCAAATTGAAACCCAAATGCCCTCCATTTGCATAGAATTGCATAGATTGAGAGAGGGAAAATGAAAAGAGAGTGAGGGAGAAGTTTTATGATTGGGATTGGTAGTGGAGATTTGTCTGAGTGATTGGAGCCGTGGTCCTGGAGTGTTGATCTCTCACACCTCAGTTTTAAAATCTCATGCATACTAGTCTCACTTTAAGTTGGCACAATCCCACATTGCCATGACATTGACTTAACTCAATCTCTAAACTCTCAACCATGTCAACCTTATTCTTTGAACTGCTCATCATGTTTATCATTTATTCTCTCAGTAGTAGAAGAAATTGAGATGACAAATTACACATTGGTGGGCCAAACTATTCCTACATTCTATGACCACCACTCTGAAAACAAGATAAACTTTGTAATCAGCAAAGAAACTATAAACCCATGAATAAAATTTAAAAACCCTAACCTACCTTGTATTTTGGGCATTTGAAGAACCTCCTTCCAGGATTTGCATCCGTCATTAAAGTGTAGTACTCACATTCAACTCCATAGAGATAAATTTTAAGACCACTTCTCTTTGCAGCTTCATTCCATCGTCTAATGGTGGCCAATTTGTTAAAACTGTGCCCAGATTGAACTTGCTCCCCTAGTTTCAACCCGCTTTCAATTGATCTCGAGCATGAGCTAGAGGAGGAGGAAGGCATGGGGGAAGCAACATGATCATATTTCCCCTTAAAATTTTGAACTTGCTGCCTAATTTTCCCCCAATCTTTCATCGCCAAAATTTTATTCACAATTTCAATTCATTTCAGGTTTAATGAACCCAAACTACCTTATACACGTCAGCTCTATTTTACCCACTCAGAAGCAACAAGAGCCATAATAGTCGAATGTAACACCACGTGAGGCTTTCTGGCAATAAATTTTGGGCGGAGATAAAATTTTTGACCTAAATGGTAAATGAAAACACGTTAATATACCTTATTGTTGCTGGAGAAGTTTAATATACCTTGTTGGTAAAGAGTGGCAATTAAACATACCTATTTGGTAATTTAGCCATTGTTAAAATGATTCATTTTCCATAATTAATTAGTTTGGTCAAACCTATTAAGAGTAGTGATAAGTCTACTCAAATCCTAAACTATGTTTGTACAACAAGAAAACAAAAGTGATGTGCCCTTGGAGACCCATAAATTTAATTGTAATTTACAAGAAAGGAATCCACATTTTTTAAATTTTGCAGTACAAAAGTAGTCTGCAGTTTATGGTATAGTTAGGCATTACCCAACACAAGATTTATGCTACATAACTATGGGTGGCTTTGAACCAGATTAATCCAAATTAGTCTTGGACTAGGGAACTGGGATTATTTATGGCCCTGTTATTGGGTAAAATTGGCCTCACAAAAATTTGTTAAGTTCGGCCTTTAGGTTTGTCAAACTAGGATTATTCTTAATATAATTGTTGTGCCACTTAATCTGATTAATTCAGTTTACCAAAGTGTGAACTAGCCTTGATACATGTTGGTTACGATCAAGTTGAACGTCACTATAATAAATTGAATGAGATACATGTGAGGATGAAAGCATATGATAAAAATGTAGGTATATGCCTAAAAAATTTGCTGTTAACAGGTTCAATTCAGGTGATGAGGTGACAACTTACACAGGGATATTACGTATACTTATTAAGAGTTTTCGATTGGTTAACTAAACCGCATGCCACATGGTCCGTAAACAACAAAATTTGCTTTCCTTTTAACGTGTTCACTCTGAAGTCTAGTTTATTACATTTTGTTTTGGATATAGGTAATTTATGTAGCTTTCTTTATGATAATCTTATTAACAAAGCAATAATTTTAAGTTTTCACTTAGAAAAAAAAATCCAATATCTTTAAGAATAATGATAACTATACTTAGAGGCATAGTCAGAAATTAGAGCTTAGGGAGGCACAATTGTTTCTTGTCTTAAAAATTACTAAAACAAATATAATGATAATTTTGAGAAAAGCGCAGATCCATCAAATTCGAAACCCCTCACCAAATGTTTTATATGAAAATATGGAATATGCTTGTCTATGAAAAAGAAAAAGTTACTCCAAACCTAAAGCTATAGTTAAATCATACAATTTGTTCCCAAAAATAATGACATCAAGCTTGAAAATGATATTTACAAACTACCCTGAAATTTTGTTATTTTTGAAATTGTGGCATATAATTACATCATTACTATTGGTAGGAAAAATATTAGATATGATATATGTTCCAAGCAGTCATTTGTCCTTCAATCTCTCACCTGGCTATGCAATTTAGTTATTGTAGATTCATAGCCGAAAATACTTTCTCAAAACATGATTTTGGAAAGGACAAAATCAATGCATGTGAACTTTACAATAAAATTGTCCTTAAGCCTTGGGTGCCACTTAATTATTCTTGTGGTTTAACTGACTGAAAATCAAGAATGAAATAGAAACAAGAAAAGTTTTAATTCATTCACATAGTTAATTTCCTTTCACATTAAAAAATTTAGTTCCCTTGCACATCTAAAAATTGAGCAAAACATAGCATCCACGCTAAAGGATCAGCATCTGCAGCCTTTAGAGTGGAATAATAACTTCTACACTGTAATTTCTCACACTACAAGATAAAAAAGTGTGGGCTCCTTTTGAGTCATTGATTTTGGAAAAAATTAAAGAGGTTAAACATCACACTTTTTTCTCTTGTAACGTAAAAATAGTTTAAGACAAGATAGAAAACTAGCTTATTTTTGCTTGCAGATATAGATGTACCACCTTCTCGGATGCTCGAGATGGTCCTGACCATATCTGTATTCAAATTCTTCTTGATCAATGTAATAGAATCGTTTGATTCCTTTAAAAAAAAGCTTTATATAGCCCCTTTCCTCTTACTTCCAAGAATGAGACGGGCGAACTTGTCTAAAATTAGTTACATATAGGGTTTTTATATGGAAACCACCTTTAAAATAAGGGTGTAATATAGGAACCACCTTTATTGTTTAATTTATACAGAAACCACCTTCAAAGTATATTTCGTTTCAATCAACCACCAAAACTCATTTTCTGTTGACTTTGTTTTTATCAAAATTTATTAACTACCCCTGTGTTTATTGTTGGCTCTCTCTCTCTCTCTCCCCCCCCCCCTCCCCCCCCTCTCCTTCCCTCTTGTAACCGTGCCCTAAATCTAGAGGTAGAAGGAGAGGGAGATGGGAGAACAAGAGGGGGGGGGGTAAATCTAGAGGTAGAAGAAGAGGGAGAGGGGAGAACAAGAGGGAGGGAGGGAGGGGGGGCACTAAATCTAGAGGTAGAAGAAGAGGGAGAGGGGAGAACAAGAGGGGGGAGAGAGAGAGAGGACCCAACAGTAAAATAGGGGTATTAATGGAATTTTGATTAAAAAAAGTCAACAGGAAATGAGTTTTGGTGGTTAATTAAAATGAAATATACTTTTAAGGTGGTTCATGTAAAAATTAAACAATAAAGGTGGTTCCTGTATTACACCCCTATTTTAAAGGTAGTTTCCATATAAAAATCATTACATATATAATGATCTCTTCATTTTTCCTCAAAGTTCTTTTTGCTTTGTTTTTAGGGTTTTATATCAAAATCACCTTTACTTTTACCCAAATTGATATTTACCACATTTAAAAAAAATTTTGATGTAAACCACATTTACTTGCTAGCATGTTTGCAATGTCACACATTTTTTACTGTTCACCCACGAAAAATTAGATATTCTCATTTTACCCCCCCATCTTCTTCCTTCCAAACATTAACCCTAACCCTAGCCTCCTCCATCCTCCTCTTCTACAAACCCTAACCCTAGCCCATGACCGCCACCTCCCATAAACCCTAACCCTAATCCTAGTTCCCACTTGAGAAGGAATGGGAGAGTGGGAGGTCGGGGAGGAAGAGGGAGGACGAGAGAGAGGGGGAGGGGAGTTGGGGGAGAAGGGAGAGGGAAGAAGGGGATAAGATGAGGATGAGGAGGCTAGTGTTAGGATTTGTAAGGAAGAAGATGAAAAAATAAGAAATTGTGAGGGTAAAATGGTCATTTCGCGTATTTTTTTGACTGAAAATTGGATTAGGTGTGACATTGCAAACATGTTAGCAAGTAAAGGCGGTTTACATTAAAAAAAAACTTTAAAGATGGTAAGTATCAATTTGAGTAAAAGTAAAAATGGTTTTGATGTAAAAACCCTTGTTTTTAACTAGACACGTGCTTGGAATTATTATAATTCCTCGTATCTTTAGGTTCTAATATCTTGTATTGCTTCCATTTGGAAGCAATACAGCTTCATATCCACGTGCGGATCATGGGCATGTAGCGCTTTGTGAAGGAGAGAGAAAAAAAAGGAGTAGATTATAGAAATTAAATGCTGAATATCGGGGTGATTTGTAACAAACTATCATAAACTCTAAACATTAGAAAGATTCCCAAATTTCATAGAGGTTCACAAAATCTCCTCGGACTTCTGAAAATTTTCATAAACCGAAATAGCATTTTTAGAAAATAATCTCACTCTCTTAGGAGGACCGTGAAACAAAACTCCTTCCCTAATTTTTGTCTCGTTTTCTCTCTATTCTCTCTTTCCCGGTAATCCCTAGGATGAAATTTGCTCCAAAGTTTAGTTAGAACTTTATAGAAAGTTCCGAGGAATTTTGTGAAACTCCCCAAAGTTTAGGGATTTTTCTCTAATTTCTAAAGTTTTATAATCTTTTTGTGCAAATCACCGCAAAGTTCCTGCGGGTTTTCTAAAATTTGTCGAGCGCTAGTGATGGTTCATGCATCACGCACCAAACTTGAATGAATACGAAGGAACAAGTGCTGAATCTTGTTAGGTGAGGAAGAATATACGGTATAGCCCAAAATAAGTAACCTCTCTTAAAAATCTCAATTAAATTAAATTAAATGTACGTATTTTTATTAATTAATTTATTTTGTCCATAAGCAGAGGATCGGAACGCAGCCAATGGTTGTTAAGACTTCCCTCCCTTTGACCAAAATTTGTTGGTTCACCTAGAATCATCACGCGTGAGGTTTTTAGATACTGATCGAGACTTTTCAAAGGCAAAGTCTATATTTGGACCGATTGGTCAAGTCTAGACTAAAGCTTAAGAAATTATGAGAAATTTCCCCCTAGCCAGGCTCTATATATAATGGAGATTAGAGAAAATTCATTTGTGGCGGCAGGAACAAAACATGAAAAGTATAGAAAATATTTGAGGATAATGTACAGGAGAGAGGTCTCGGAGAAGGAAACATGCACGCATGACAGGTGGGTAAGGAAAAAGAAAATTCTCTAGTTAATTATAGCAATGTTTTTTTCCCTCCAAATTATTGTATGTCGTGTATATTTTTTGAATAAATGGAGGCTAGCGTGTCCCTCCATATTCTTAGTTAATATATCGCTAACATGTTAAACATTCAAATTGTTAGTTATGCTATGAATATGATGGTCATTGTGATTGCATTGGTCTGGAAGTGTCATGATAATGACATATATACCAAACATGAGCATGAAAAACACATCAACTCTTGTCTACTAATATTTTTATGTCTGGAAATGAAAAATATTATGAAATTGGATCAAAGAGAGATTGTTTCTATTTTTATTCTAAAAAATTGCTAATAACTAAAAAAATTTATTTATATTCAATTCGAAGAATTAAATCTTCAAATACAAGCATGAAGCTTTAATATGTTTGATACACGTGTGATCCCGTCAGCATGGCAAGTGTAGTGGCTAGAACCGCCCCATTAAATCCATCCCTTTCGTTCTTTGAAATACAATGCACGAAAAGAAGTACAAGGTCATTATTAGAAGAAGTACAAGGTCATCATATGTCCTTTTCTTTATTTTCTTTCGGTCATTTTCTTTGCATTTACTTTATGTGCATTGATTTGTAATAAATGTATGTGAACTGAGCTAGCTTCCCATGACATCCTTATCCGGACGTTGAAGCCAGGATTAAGATCTCTCTTAATAAGCTGAGTATTTTAATATTTCTTAATGCATCTGCCACTACGTGTGAAAGTGAAGGTGGAATCGTTGAAATAAATCTTATCGTGTAAGAATCTATCCGTTAAGCTTAAACCTATGACATCTGAGGGTTTGACGAGGAAGGGAAGGAGAAGTCGGGAACAAATTAATAAGTTACATTTGTTAGGAGGGGTTTGGAGATGAGTTATAGGGGAGGGTAGGAGGAAGCAAGCACAAAATAATTACGTGAACAGTAACTGAAGATGATACAAAAATAATATCTCAAAATGACATTTATACCCTACTCTATATATATTTTTGTTACAACAAATATTGTCAAATTAAAAGGATATTATAGTATTTTAATTAACTTTTCAGCTCACATTCTCTTTTTATCCCCAATCAAACAAGAAAAAAAATATATAATTGTACCATCCGTCACTTTCTCTTATATCAAATAAAAAGCCCAAAAGAAATGTTCTTTCCTCCACCTTATAGCGCTCTACTCCCGGTCTCCTTCCCTCCTCAACCTCCTTACCAAACCAAACTGAGTGTAGGGTGAATTTTACAAAACTACTGTGAATTTGGGGGTTGTTGGATCTAGAATTGGTGGGGAGGGGGTTGAATAGGTTTGCTATAGATTTTAGCTAAAGCACAGAATTTACAGCGAAAATAATATCCAAATAAAAATAAAAAATTAAACCAAAAATAAACTAGAGAGCGCACAAGATTTTATAGTGGTTTGCATAGAAATCCTACGTACACTCTTCCTTCTCACAAAAGGGCTTCCTCACTATGACCAAAGTCCACCTAAATCACAACCTGATTCAGTAGGCTTACAAAGACCGCAGCCTGGAATCTATCCGAAATTATTCGTCTAATCTAACTCCTCACAAATGAGTAACATCTAGCCTTAGCTAGTACCAACTAAGGGTGTTAAACCGTATCCGTATCCGAGAAAATATCCGTAACCGTATCCGTTAGGATACGGATATGGTTACTCAAATCTATAACCGATAGGATATGGTTACGAATATGGTTTTGTAGTGAAATATCCGTATCCGTATCCGAAATATCCGAATACATATTAGTCATACTCTTACGATAGTTTTAATTCTTAGATTATGGATTTATGGTGTTTTTAACTCTCTGCTACATTCCTTTATTCCTGTGTTGTTTATTCTGCTTATATCTGGATCTGTTTTTAATCTTGGTTTTCCCAACAGTATCATACGAGTTGTCAATACACAATTAAGTGTGGTTTTAATGTCTGTGTGAGCCGTCGCTTTGTTGTTGAGTACAAAGGTATAGGCAATAATGATATTCAAGAAGGGGTGACTTGGTTTGCCGGTTGACGAGGGAATTCTACCAAACTATCTTCAACCTCCGCTACCTCTTGGTTAAATGTACATAATGTTTTGTTTTGCAGTCAAATTGAGTGAATTTCAGAGACAATGTTCACAAGTATAACACATCTGTTATCTTGCAGTCAAGATTGGAAGCATGAAGAAGTGAAGATTTTAAGTATACGGACTGAATATTGCATGTAGAAACTTGCAGTCCACAGTTATAGTAAATCTACTGATTGTTCCCAATTACAATTTTTTGTCTAATGATTTTAGCACTTTTTCAGACAGTTTTTATGATTGATCCAATGCGGAAGACTTTAAGATCTTATGCAGTTCAAAACTCATGGCCAACATAACTTCAGTAAGATTGTCGTGCGACATGAAGTTCACGTTTTCGAGTCTCGAAAAGGAATTGTGGAGATGGAGATGGAGATTTCAATGGGTTCATATTAACCTAGGAATTGTGGAGGAACGACACAAGTACTGGCCGAGAAATTGACATGTTCCATTCGTATTCTTTTTATCCGTTTGACTAGCCGCAAAATCAGCATCAGTGTAATTTAGTAGTCCAAAATTATTAACCTTGGGATACCATGATCTGAGATTAGTTGTACCCTTCAGGTATCTCAAAATTCTTTTGACCGCAGTTAAAAGATAGCCGTCTAAGATGAGAGTTTTGCAAAGCTACAAATACATTAGAAGACCGAAGTTAGGTTCTCCGGTGATTCCTCCGACGATCAAGTCAGTATAGAGCTTGAGTGGGGAACAAAGTTCTGAATGTGCAGAGATTGCGTTAATTAGCCAGAGATGGCTTGCCTCTGACTCCAGGGGCTCTCGGGGTTGCCTCCCATGATGAGTAGGCGATGACCCTATATATACCCAGCTGAGAGGGGTAGATGCATAACTTTGGCTAAGTCCAGACATGCAGCTGAATCGGCAGATAGCTTACAAGTGTCGGCTGCAGATGCGATGAGTCACCACTAATCTGATGTGATGGCGACTGAAGAGGTACGGAGGGTGATGAGTCATGGAGACTTGTGGTGTGAGCATTGATGATAATGCACAACTGTTGGTGAGGAGTTCGAGGACAAACGGCCTCTCGATTCGGCTCTGCGAGCTGGACGTCAAGTACCGCCTTTTTTATCGGCCTTGCAAGTTGTCGAACCGGCCGTGAGTGAATGAGCAGGGTCGCCTCACATGATGAGGTCGAGTGAGGGCTGGCCTCGGCTTGGCCCTCCTCGAAAAAGGATGAGTGCCCATACCATTCGAGTCGCCTCGGCTGGGGTGAACTGATCTATTGTTTAGAGTTGACCTGGGACATGTGTTGACTCCAGAGGGAGGATTAGCACTTAGGTTAATTATTGATATAACAAGGTGATTTTTGCAAAATAAATATTATTTCTACTTGATATGATGGAAATCCCTAAAGTATAGTTCTATTAGAATGAGATTCATAAATTAATCATGAATTAATCCTGAATTGGATCTAATTGTAAAAGGGTATTGCATATGTTGCCCTTAGGGTTATAGGACTAAAGAAAATAAGTTAGTGGGTTATTTTACAAATAGGCCCATGGCCTATATAAACCCAACATCAGGACAGGAAGGCCAGAGAGGGAAGATTTGCAGTAGGAGAACTCGATCTTCTTCTCAGACGAGGGTTCTCTCAACTTATTCTTTATTTGGGGAAAGCTAGCTTTGTTTCTTCTTAATCTTTTCGTTTGGATCTATGAGAATCCTAGAAATTCGTGCTTATTTCATTAGATTTTTTTTGATGTTATTCCTATTAATTTGGAGTAGTTTTGATAAGATTAAATAGGGATTACCTCAACACAAATATTGAAATCAAGAAAAGTTACAGGTTTTGATAAAAACCCTAGTTCAAGTTTTCCCGATATTTAATCTTAAAAACATTGTAGAAACTTATCTAAGACATGCTTATATATTTCCCTTTGTTATCTGTAAGGGACACAAGAAGTTTTGAGGCAAACGATGAAGAATGAGGCGAATTGGATCGAGAACAGCAGTAGAATCGACGATCAGAGTCGTCTGGTGGCGACATGAGACGTCTGATTTGAGATTAGACATCTAGTTTTGAACGACAAAATAGAGTTTCTTAGTTTTTCGTACAGCGACATCTCGTTTTAGGTTTTAGACGTCTAGTTTTGGTTTTAGACGTCTAGTCTGAGTTTTCAGACATCTGATTTTGTACAGCTTCATAATTAACTCTTTAATGATCGGCATCGTACATCTCATTCAACATGTCATCAAATTTATATGGTAAAATTTTTATATAATTTAGCGTCTTCAAGAATACGAATCAAACTAGTTTGATATGTTAATTTTTTTAGGCCGCTTAATAGTTGTCCCTTCTACACATAGCTAAAATAATGATAAAAAGTTTCAAAACAATATAATTTTTTTCACATATAGATCAAGGTGAGTGAAAATCACAATGGTAGTCTGATCATCGTTTGAGTAGCCTATTAGGCTAGCTCACGATAAGAATCTGGTGACCATCTCATTTTATCATATATATATATATATATATATATATATATATATATATATATATATATATATATATATATATATATATATATATAGAGAGAGAGAGAGAGAGAGCACATCTCCTACAAACTTAAGTTTATAGGGAATAGTATACACTAACTTTTTATCCATTGATGTTGCCTTTAGATTTGTGCCATCAAGAGATGCACAAATCTCAAAATGGGCTTCATATCTTTCATGGATCCTAATGAAACATCAATGGATAGAAAAATTGGTGATGACTATTCCCTATAAACTTAAGTTTATAGGAGATTATATATATATATATATATATATATATATATATATATATATAAAGGGAAAAGTGTTCCTAAGGTGACACCTTAGATTCAAGCTACTGATAGCGTCTCAGAAACTACATTGTATACAATCAATTTACTCGATCCATTCTTTATTTAGATTTATATATTTTAGATTGCATATAAATAAAAAAATTAGGCATATTAGGTTGTAGTTATTCATGCATCAAATGATTGTAAAATTAACGGTTTTATGATAATATAACTAAAGGGACAATGTAAAATATGTGCTAGAAGCATTTAATCATCATGATTTTTATTTTATAGATGTTTTGGGACATTTAGATCATGATGAATAGAGCGGATCATCAATTTGAATAGCCTAGTTCATGGATCAAGAGGCTACCTTAGATTAAACCTAAGGTGTCAACTTAGAACATTTTCCCATATATATATATATATATATATATATATATATATATATATATATATATATATATATATATATATATATATATATATATATATATATATATATATATATATATATATATACCGGATCAAATGAGAACTCCTTACAAATATGAGAAGTAAGAACCCAATCTCTACCATTAGATCTTAAACCAATCAACGGTTGTGATTAAACTCTATTAAATTCAAAAAGTTAACTAAAGGGCACACTTGTCATTTTATTTACTGAATCGATTACAAATATAGGTATTTTTCTTGCCTAATTTACCGCAATCTTCTTGATTACGTTTTAATTTAGGCCAAAGGCGACTACATCGGAGTCAAACCCTCCGTGCTCCTCTTCCGTTTCTTCTTCTTCTTCATTATTTTATATATTTTTTGATTTTTATGGTGGCGTCTCCCACTTGCTTCCGTTTCTTCTTCTTCATTATTTTATATATTTTTTGGTTTTCATGGTGGCATCTCCCACATGCTTCCGTTTCTTCTTCTTCTTTATTATTTCATATATTTTTTGGTTTTCATGGTGATGTCTCCCACATGCTCTCCACTCTTTCCTTTTTTTTTTTTGTCTGTAGGCGGCTCTCCCTTCCCCTCTTCTTTTCATTTTTTTTTGCTTTCTCTTTTTTTTTGTGCGTTGCTGATTCTGTATTTATAATTTACAGAATCATCTAATTATTGTTACAGAATCTCCTAGCTTTTAAAATAGAATCTCCTTTATTAACGATAGAATCGATATTATAATTTATAGAATCACGTAATCATTGTTACGAATCACCTAGTATAAAAATGTAATCCCTTTATCAACTTACGAATCGCATATTGAAACTTACGAATCATGTATTTATTGTTACGAATCTCTAAGTTTTCAAAATAGAATCTTCTTTATCAACTTACGAATCGCATATTATAACTTACGTTTACAAAATAGAATCTTCTTTATCAACTTACGTAATCGCATATTATAACTTACAGAATCATGTATTTATTGTTACGAATCTCTAAGTTTACAAAATAGAATCTTCTTTATCAACTTACGTAATCGCATATTATAACTTACGTAATCATGTGATTCTAAGTTTACAAAACGTAATCTTCTTTATCAACTTACGTAATCGCATATTATAACTTACAAAATCACGTAATCATTGTTACGAATCTCTAAGTTTACAAAATAGAATCTTCTTTATCAATTTACGTAATCGCATATTATAACTTACGTAATCATGTAATCATCTTACGTAATATACTCTATCATCTTACGTAATCACGTAATCATCTTACGTAATATACTCTATCATCTTACGTAATCAATAATCATCTTACGTAATATACTCTATCATCTTACGTAATCACGTAATCATCTTACGTAATATACTCTATCATCTTACGAATCACGTAATCATTGTTACGAATCTCTAAGTTTTCAAAATAGAATCTTCTTTATCAACTTACGAATCGCATATTATAACTTACGTAATCATGTGATTCTAAGTTTACAAAACGTAATCTTCTTTATCAACTTACGTAATCGCATATTATAACTTACGTAATCATGTATTTATTGTTACGAATCTCTAAGTTTTCAAAATAGAATCTTCTTTATCAACTTACGTAATCGCATATTATAACTTACAAAATCACGTAATCATTGTTACGAATCACCTAGCATAAAAATAGAATCTCCTTTATTAACGATAGAATCGCATATTATAACTTACAAAATCACGTAATCATTGTTACGAATCACCTAGCATAAAAATAGAATCTCCTTTATCAACTTACGAATCGCATATTGAAACTTACGAATCATGTATTTATTGTTACGAATCTCTAAGTTTTCAAAATAGAATCTTCTTTATCAACTTACGAATCGCATATTATAACTACGGTTTACAAAATAGAATCTTCTTTATCAACTTACGAATCGCATATTATAACTTACGAATCATGTATTTATTGTTACTGTAATCTCTAAGTTTACAAAATAGAATCTTCTTTATCAACTTACGAATCGCATATTATAACTTACGTAATCATGTGATTCTAAGTTTACAAAATAGAATCTTCTTTATCAATTCTACGAATCGCATATTATAACTTACAAAATCACGTAATCATTGTTACGAATCACCTAGCATAAAAATAGAATCTCCTTTATCAACTTACGAATCGCATATTATAACTTACGTAATCACGTAATCATCTTACGAATATACTCTATCATCTTACGTAATCACGTAATCATCTTACGAATATACTCTATCATCTTACGAGAATCACGTAATCATTGTTACGAATCTCTAAGTTTACAAAACAAAATATACTCTATCAACGATAGAATCGTATATTATAACTTATAGAATCACGTTGTTTAAAATGAATCTCCTTTATCAAATTACGGACTGCATATTACAACTTACGAATCATGTAATATACGATAAAATCTAGGGATTCGTAACAATATGCGATTCGTAAGTTGATAAAGAAGATTCTATTTAGTAAACTTAGAGATTCCGTAACAATAAATACATGATTCTCGTATGTTTCAATATGCGATTCGTAAGTTGATAAAGGAGATTCTATTTTTATACTATGTGATTCTGTAACAATGATTACATGATTCTCGTAGTTATAATATACGATTCTCAGAACTGCATTGTATTTTTAATAACGATTTTAGACAAAATTTGTGGGGTGCATGAATCATGACATATCTTAGTTTCTCTCTCCTCTTTAAATATCTCAAATCAAAACTAACTTATCTTCTTACCTTTCTTAATCTTATCTTTTTTAATTAATTATGTAAATCATGCTCTAATTGATTGCCGATTTTCGTGATTATAGATTTATCGTTTTTTCCATTATCTCTCTGTGGTTTTTACCCTTTTACCCTTATTTCAGTTTCTAATGTCATTTAATTACAATTCTATCACCTTAATTTTAGAGAATCTCACCTTTGATTTTGTATGATAGATGGTTGATATTGGGTTCTTAGTTCTCACATTTATTTGGGTTCTCATTAGAACCATCCCTATCTATATATATATATATATATATATATATATATATATATATATATATATATATATATATATATATATATATATATATATATATATATATATATATATATATATATATATATATATATATATATATATATATATATATATATATATATATATATATATATATATATATATATATATATATATATATATATATATATAACTTGAAATATTTAGATCAAAGGACTTGATAAATTAACATCCACTCTAAGTTAAGCATGAAATTTTTATTATTTCAAATAAAGTTCTAAGTTAGAGCTATAGTAGAGTATAATACTTTAAAATTATTACTCAAAATTTAGTTAGAGTTATCATAAAAAGGCTAACTTAAGTATAAAAGTAACTAAAAACTAGAAAGTTTAAAAATCAATCAAGTACATTAATTATTAATCAACTTTATCAAGTTCAAGAATGACTTTTTTTTCTTTTTTTCTTTTTTATTAGAGGGAAACAAAAGAAGAATAAAAGAAAGAATAAAAGAATATAAGAAAAAGAAAAGATAAAGAGAAAAGGTAACTAGTCCCCATCCCCACACTTATAATTTTACATTGCTTTTAATGCAAACCAAAATAATGATGCGTAATAAAAGATAGGAAATAAAAGCTCACATTTTACATCAGTTCCCACCTTGTTGAAAATTCTACCCTGAATTTTCAAAAAATTTAAAATGATAAACTCTACAATATCCTCGAATTATGTTCGCGCATTCTACAGCATTTGAGGGAGGGTTGGCAGAGGGTCATCTGTCAAACTAAACCTATTTTGTACTTTGTCTTGAGTTGGAATGGACTCAAATAGTATTATGCTATGACTTTGCTCAGCTGGAAAGTCAGGCTCGAATCAGGACATAGGTTCCATATGATCAAAAGTTGTCCTAACTCTTTTAATAACTTGAGCTCATTAGCGAAAATTTCCTCAAAACTGAGGTTCATGATGTCAAAACCCTAAAAAATTAAACTCGTCACAGAAATTGACATGCTGTATCACAAAAAATTTATATATTTTTTATTTTCTATTTTTGTAAGAAAACCTAAAGAAAAATCTAAAATATAAAAAAAATTTAGAAAATCTAAGAAAAGATCTAAAAGATTTTTTGTAAAAGAAAAAGAAGGAGAAAAGAAAATCCTAACTAAACAAAATAAAAGATAAACCACTCAATCAATCACTCCTCGTTCTCTAGGGTTAAACCTAAACTCCACTAGAGCAGATCCTAACTAAAGACTCCTTCAGGCCGTACCAAATCCCAATTCACTTAATCAGTTGGCCAGGTAAGAGTAAGTCCAGAGGGGGCTCTTCCTAAGCATGACTCAGGTGCCAATTAAATAACCTCTTTTCTTATGAGCACTTTCACCACTATAATCTCTTTCTTTAGAAACCTAAATCAAATAAAACTAGAATATGCTCACCTCCCTAAGAATCTTTATTTTCTATTCAGCTTCAATTCTTAGGGGCCAACATCTAATAAATTTTAAAGGCTTGAGTTTGTGTAGTGAAGAATTAAGTGATTCCATCCAAATTTGTTTAGAAACCAAAAGAGAAGGTATGGAAATTAAGGGGAAAAGGTTGCAGCATAGGGCGTATTGTGTATGCTTACATGTCATGTGGTGAAAGATTCTATCTGTGATTACTTCTTAATGTAGTCAAAGGTGCCACGTCATTCGAAGATATTTAAACACATGATGGAGTATTATATGATACGTTTAAAGAGAAGTGCGCTGCAATTAGATTGTTAGATGATGACAATAAGTGGCAGCATGTTATTGATGAAGCCTCCTATTATTGTTCAGGGCAACAAATGAGACACTTATTTGCTCAACTTCTTTTATTTTGTCAACTGATAAATCCAAAAAAAAACTATGGGAGGACAATTGGAAGTATTTGGCTGAAGGTATTGTTGAGATGCAAAAGAAGTTGTTGCAGTTACCTAATTTCAACATGTCTGATTATGATTTGAAAAACCATATATTATCTGAGATCCAATATCTACTACTTCAAAATGGTCAGTGTTTAAGCAGGTATAATGGAATGCCTTTGCCTGATACAATTCTAATGAACCAATGTAGGAATCAAATTATACGTGAGGAGCTCAATTTTGATACACAAGAATTGGAGGAACATCAAAATTTTATTAAGGACTTAACAATCAATAAAGAATTATATATAATACAATTATACAATCTGTGCAGAGCAAAATAGGAGGATTATATTTTATATATGGGCATGGTGGAATTGGAAAAACATATGTAAGGAAATCTATCATCACTAAACTAAGGTCTGAAGGCAAAGTTGTATTGGTTGTTGATAATCACATTTTTATTACATTTTTATACCCTCATCATCTATTTTATACAAATAAATATACCACTAATAATATGTTTTATCTTAATGTGCGGTTAATGAAGATTAATGAATAAAAGCTCAAAAGAACTCAAATTTTCTCATTTTATAACCTTTTATTGAAGCCCAGGATCAAGCTAAGCAATCTATAGAAGCCGAAGAAATAAGAATTCAATATGAAAAGAAATCAAGTGAAAATCATGTTCAAGATGATTAGCCACAAAGAGACAGCGATATCTCCCAATCCGGAAGGCGGAATTCAACATATAATATATGAAAATCACCTGTCTCAACGAGACGGAGCTAACTGCATTTTTAGAATTTTGGAATTCTGTCGATTAAAACCATTGGTGGTGGCGACATATTCAGATTTGTGGCCAGATTTAATTCCTTTGTTGTCAAGTTTCATCCAAGGGTTCTCCTTCATTGCTGTAGGCTATAAATAGAGGGGTAGAGTGAAGGGTTTGGGTGTGAAATATTTTATAAAAACTCTTTTTAGAAAGGAGGGTTACTCTTAATTGAGAAGACCTTTCAAATTTATAACTTTTAGTTGCAATTAATAAAAAATATTTTCACCTCTTTATATTTTCTTTTCTTCTCTTTGTCCAAGGATGAAAAGAGGATGAAGATGAAGATAAGATGAAGATGAGGATTTGCTTTTTATTCCTTTCTTTTCTTTTCTTGTAATATTTTCTTTTCTTGCTTATTTCATGCTTGTAGAGTAGATTTACATTCATGTCTTTACTTCCTCGCATTTAATTTCTTGCATTTATTTTATAGTTTAGATTTTATTTTTCTTTTCTTTAATTCACCTTGAGGCTAGAACCCTCTAGGGAATTGCCCTTTTCTAAATGTGGAGCTAATATTCGTGGGAACTCTAGAAATTATTTGAAACTAGCTTTTATATCCAACTTATTCACATAAGATTGAGATTAGCTAAGTTGATATATTCTAGATTCCTCATATCTTTAATTAATCCTCCATATTTTACCTTCTTGATTTTCCTCTTTACTCTTGCCTTTTATTTATTTATTTATTTTCCTCTTTATTCTTACTTTCTAGATTCCTCTTTATTTGTTTATTTTCTTTTTTTTAATTCACCTTGAAGCTAGAACTAGTGCTGAGCACAGTTCGGTTAAAACCGAAAAAACCGACCGAACCGATCGATTTTCAACAGTTTGGTGCGGTTCTAGACTTTAGTCGGTTCGGTTCGGGTTAAAAAAATTTCAATCCGTATAGACCGAACCGACCGAATACACTCTCAGCTATGCCTTTTCTCTCTGACATTTGCTGTGTGGCCCTCCATGTGATGTTTCACTTCCCAATTCAACATGTTGCTAGCTGTTTGCTATACATCACATCACAGAGAAAAGAGAGGAGTTTGCTCCCCAAATCCCAAAGCAACTCATCCTCTCTCCTTTTCACGTGATGGTTAAACTAAGCTTTTATCGTATAACCCATTCATCATATAAGTCTCAATCACTTCACTGTTTCACTCCTACCCCATATTCACTTTCTTCTTTTATTTTTGAATCTTCTACCATCTTCACTTTAAATCACTTATATTCTATTTCCATTCTTCAATATTTGAGTTATCATTCACAGTAATGATGATCCTATTGGTGCTTGCTGATTGAGTCCCATAGAAACTAAAATAACCGACCGAACCGAACCAAAATAAATTCGGTTCGGTTCGATTTGGTTCAGTATTTTAGATGGTTTGATTCAGTTTTGTAAAAATTTATAAAAACCGGCCGAACCAACCGTTTGCACACCCTTAGCTAGAACCCTCTAGGAAATTGCCCATTTCTAAATGTGGAGGTAATATTTGTGGGAACTCTAGAAATTGTTTGAAACTAGCTTTTATATCCAACTTATTCACATAAGATTGAGATTAGCTAAATAGATCTATTCTAGATTCATTATATCTTTAATTAATCCTCCATATTTTACCTTTTTGATCTTCCTCTTTATTCTTGCTTTTATTTGTTTGTTTTATTTTCCTCATATTACCTTCTTTTATTTTCCTTCATTTTATCAACCACTCTTTATCTTTCCACTCTCAATCTCATTTTGTTTTAATTTTGCACATATTTACAATCACTCTCAAATCTCTCCATAATCCATCATATTTTTATCACTCCTAATTGTCGCACACAACATAAGAACCGATTTTGATTAACTCTTTACAACACATTCCTCGTGGGATCGATAACTTTTTATACTATAACTTGATAGTTGTATACTTGCAACTTTAGATATTGTTTAAATTCCTATCAGTTGTTGCCTCCTCAGGCATTACTGCTATTCTACTACCCCATGGTAGAACAACCCATTCAAGATTTAAGATTCCCATAAAACTAAACCAGAACTCAACGTGTGGAATTAAACAAGGTACTCTAGAAGCAAATTTAATCAAACAAACTTCTCTTATAATTTGGGATGAAGATCCAATGATGCACAAATTTGCATTTGAGGCCGTTGATTGTACATTTCGGGATATTCTTGGTAAAGATAACCACTTGCTAGCAAAAAAGCCATTTGGAGGATTGATAGTTGTCCTTGGAGGAGATTTTCGACAAATTTTGCCAGTCGTTCCACAAGGGAGTAAACATGATATTATTCAGTCTTCCATAAGCCATTCTTATCTATGGTCTCAATGCAAAGTTTTCATACTTACAAAAAACATGAGGATACATTAACAGACTAGCAATTTGGGTTGCATGAGTACTTCTGTCTTCAGTGAATGAATTCTTGATGTAGGAAATGGAAATTGTCAGAATCATGAAATTGGAGAGGATGAAGAAAATTGTAAAATAAACATTCTAGAAGAGCTTCTAATACATCAAAATTGCGATCCAATTGAGGATGTTATTTCATCAACATATCCTGACATTATTCACAACTTTGGAAATGCAAGTTATCTAGGAGAAAGGGCAATACTAACTCCACGCAACGAAACAGTGGACATTATAAATGATGTAATATTAGAAAAAATTCAAGGGAGTATGCATCATACATTAGCCCTAAATCTATTTGTCAAACATCTCCAAATCTTCAAGAGAATCAAGAAATGTTTCCTACGGAGTTCTTAAATTCTTTAGCATTTTTGGAATGCCAAATCATGAGATTAAACTCAAAGTAGGAACTCCAATAATGCTTCTTTGAAACTTAAGTCCAACTCAAGGTCTTTGTAATAGAACAGGGTTGATTGTCACCCAACTGCTTAAATAGGTAATAGAAGCAGGGATCATAAATAGAAGCAACATAGGGTCAAAGCATTTTATCTCGAGGACTATAAGTGCTAACACTGATTCTAAATGGGCATTTCACATTAGAAGGAGACAACAACCAATTAAACCCTGTTTTGCTATGTCAATTAATAAATCTTAGGGTCAAACAATGAAATATAATTGCCTATATTTGCCAAGACCATGTTTCATGCATGGACAATTGTATGTGGCAGTCTCTAGAGTAACTTCATCACAGGCCCTTAAAATTCTTATAGTCAATGATCAGAAAACAAGTTATGATATTACTGACAATGTAGTATATAAAGAAATATTCAATGATTTAAACTCAGGTATATAATCCTATACTTAAGATTCTGAAAGTTCTATGTAATTATTTACCAACTATGTCATTTCTTTCAAACTTGTATACTCTAATTGTTATTTATTTAATTACTATGCTTTTAATTTTTATATTATGTCTTCATTTAGAACTGCATCAATATATTTGGTTATCTTATATGCTCATTTATTGTGGTTATGCATGTAAATATTGTGTCACCAAATAAAAACACTATTGTACATCTTCATATACATTTCATATAATATATATTAAGTGTAATTTTGCATTTTGATATCATTTCATTACTTATCTATGAATTGTATATAGAATGAGTATAATTTAACACATTATAACTTTGATATGCATATCAAACAGAGGAGGAATGACTGTTTCCATATTCAGTGCTGAGAGACCTTAATACCAGAGATCAGCGAGCAATTGTCAAAGTACGATTAGTATGATTGTGGGAGAATGTTAATGTCAAAGCAGGGCAACATTATGGCCTACAAGTGACTATGTTGGACGAAGATGTAAGTAAAGAGTTATTTCTCATCTTACATAATAACTAATATAATTACTAACTACTAACCATTTAATAAATAAACTATAAATTATGGTCCTTTATGGTTCTCATATTAAAATTTTAGTGTAAAAGTAGAAATATCATTTTATTTGTTCAATATATTTTCAGGACACAATCATTCAAGGCAGTATTAAAGCAACTAAAATGTCAAGATTCCTACCAATGCTTGAAGAAGGACGCATACATGTTATGTCCAAATTTCGAGTCATCAATTCTTATGGAGAATACAGGGGTACTAGGAACAAGTTCGCAATTTATTTCTATAGGCAGAGTGAGATAAAGGTACTCCAACAGGATGATGATAAGATCTCAAAGTACAAATTGAATACACTCCATTTAATGAACGACCAGGTTTAAGTCGTAACAGGACTTTACTTGACAGGTTAGTTTCATACAAACATTTCTTAATATTTCAAATCATCTATTTTAAATCATAGATATTAATACCTCCTTGCAACACATACATTATTGGAATTGTGAAGCATATATATCCTATAGAACAACCTGCAAATGGAGGAAGAGTATCAACAATAAGACGGTTGACATTGGTCGATGAAAGGTTGAACATAAACTTAACTATGATAATATCATAATAATCTAAACATTTATCTTTAACAATAAGGTATGAAATTGTATATTGCACTTATAAAATGGAATAATTTATTTTTATATTCATCAATGAGCAATTTAATGTGACATTGAGGAATCAACTGGCTATACATCTTGATAATCTGCTTACAAATGAGGATCCCAAGAATATGATGATGATAGTCAGTGCAATATTTGTAACTTCTTTCCGAGGTATTATCACTTCCAATACCATATTCATATTACATAACACATTTGTCAGTATTACTTGAGGTTGTACTAACATTTCTAATTATATCAGGAGAATTTTCAGCATCAACAAGTACCGCATCTAGAGTCTACATCAACATTCAAGAAGCTAGAAGCTTTGAACTCTCTCAAGGGTAAAGTAGCAATATATATTTCTAAAATTCTATTACATTTTCACAAATAGTAATGCATCAAAACAGAGAAATTGGATGATGATATTCTCTTACAAACTAATTTAGCTTATGACATTTATAACTATTTGAATATAGAATCTGTGTTAATAAATTATTTGGGATTTTTCATTCTGCAATACAGGAATATAGATTCTGAAATGCAATTGCAGATTGTTGCAACCCCATTACAATTGACCGCAAGCCAGTCAAACATGATTAACATACCAAATGCAACTATCCAAGATTTAATCTACTTCAATGACCCAAAACCGCAGAAGTAAGATTTGTATTTTAACAAATCATGAAACTCTCTTACACGTCAATGGTAATATGTTAAGTTCATGTATTATAGGAGTATCAATTCATATGCGAGATCAAGATCAATGGAATTGTAGATGGCGGTACTTGGGATGTCCTACATGCTTTAAGAAAATAATAGAGTCAGGAAATACCTTTTGGTGCAGACAATGTGACAAAGAACTCATTGCAGAAAACCTGTAATAAAATCTATACAATTTAAATTAATTTAGTCATGAAATTTTACAATAATGGTAAAAATAGATCTAATTTTCTGTTATATAACTGACTAAACAGGTATAGGGTAACGCTAGAAGCAGAGGATTCTACAGCTCTCACTACTTTAAGAGGTACAAAAATTAGTCAAGGTGTCTGCTCAGGAAGTGGTGAAGACTTTAAAATTTGTAAGACCTACTATTACAATTTTACATTGATCTTAAAAGTTTTCTTCCTGTCAATATTATATCTAAGATAATTCCACATATAAAAATAGGAGAATGGAAAGGAAGTGTTTCCAGATGTTTTAAAGGCAATTGTCGGCAAGACTATTAAAGTGCAAATCAAATTGACCAAATACAACTTTATTGAAGGTATTGATAATTTTGCAGTTTACTATGTACATATATATATATATATATATATATATATATATATATATATATATATATATATATATATATATATATATATATATATATATATATATATATATATATATTCTTATTTAACTTGATAGCAAAACAGATTATCATTTATGAATTTTTAATAAATTATACGATTCATTATATTACAGGCAACGAGGGATCCACTATTACTAAACTAATAGAAGAGATCAGCCAGGATGTTACTATCAACAAATCTCTAGGTAGTACTTGTAAACTTTCAAATATTCTAAAACTTTAATTAATACAATTTAGAAAATTATTGGACAGGATTCTGAACCACACCCTGAGATCAATGTACATGAATCCAATGAACCAGAAACACCAAAGCCTGTATCAGTAATGAAACCGGTGCCTACATCACATCCTCTAAGCTATCAGAAGGTGATAATAATTTCAATATTGTTTTATCAATCTTCCTACAAAATTTTTAAACTACATTAAAGCTAATAAACCTACAAATCATATTTTATATGCTTTCAGAAAACAAAAGGAATAGGAGCTATCGCAGTAATGGAAAAGAAAACTGAGGATTAATGTAACAAGGACAACGACATCAACTTATCCAGTTCTTTTGCTATGTCTACTATCTATCTTTTGATGAACACTAGAAAATTCAATATCTGTGAATTTTGATCCGATGTTCTTAACTAATCACAACTGCTTTGTTAATATTAAAACTATGATGTTGTTGTTTTTATCTAGGATGGAAGTAGGGTTGATCTAATGCAATCCCACTACGTTGATGATGAAATGAAGTTTTTATTTGGTGATGTTTAATACAAGTTTTATTTCTTTTCTTTTTATTTATTTATAAAATTCAGTAAATCTTAGAATAGATTTTCTATGGTGCTTTAATAATTTTATCTAGGTGAAATCTTAATGGCGATTTTAATAAATTATACGATTCATTATATTACAGGCAACGAGGGATCCACTATTACTAAACTAATAGAAGAGATCAGCCAGGATGTTACTATCAACAAATCTCTAGGTAGTACTTGTAAACTTTCAAATATTCTAAAACTTTAATTAATACAATTTAGAAAATTATTGGACAGGATTCTGAACCACACCCTGAGATCAATGTACATGAATCCAATGAACCAGAAACACCAAAGCCTGTATCAGTAATGAAACCGGTGCCTACATCACATCCTCTAAGCTATCAGAAGGTGATAATAATTTCAATATTGTTTTATCAATCTTCCTACAAAATTTTTAAACTACATTAAAGCTAATAAACCTACAAATCATATTTTATATGCTTTCAGAAAACAAAAGGAATAGGAGCTATCGCAGTAATGGAAAAGAAAACTGAGGATTAATGTAACAAGGACAACGACATCAACTTATCCAGTTCTTTTGCTATGTCTACTATCTATCTTTTGATGAACACTAGAAAATTCAATATCTGTGAATTTTGATCCGATGTTCTTAACTAATCACAACTGCTTTGTTAATATTAAAACTATGATGTTGTTGTTTTTATCTAGGATGGAAGTAGGGTTGATCTAATGCAATCCCACTACGTTGATGATGAAATGAAGTTTTTATTTGGTGATGTTTAATACAAGTTTTATTTCTTTCTTTTTATTTATTTATAAAATTCAGTAAATCTTAGAATAGATTTTCTATGGTGCTTTAATAATTTTATCTAGGTGAAATCTTAATGGCGATTTTAATTAATTTAGTCTTTCCATGGTATTAAAGTGCTCACATAATTAATTAAGAATAAAGTAAAATTAATTCAATCGTAACTTTGTATTGTTAGAAATTAAAGAGGAGATAAAATAAATAACAATATTTTCTAAGGGGATATATAATTTGAACACAATAAAGAATACATAGTAAACAAATTGCATGCAACTTGAATTAAATATGATAAACAAAGGAACAATCAACCATGCTTTGTACATGTAAAAACTATATATGACTTAATGGGTTGAGGGGTTAAAGGAGATCGTATCAACTTAGTATATAAATAAAACGCTAAAATTATAGACCATATGTGAACACGTGGGAAAGAAGTCTTTTTTAGTCCCACATCGAAAACTGAAGGAAAGTTCTCAATTAATTCCCTTTAAATAGGAGTTAAACCTAGGATTTGTGGTGTGGAGAAAAGTGAAGAAAAAGGAGAAAAGCTAGGGTTTTTGGCGGCTGAGAGAGAAAAGAGAAAGCTTGGAGATTCTACAAGAGAGTCATTTTCTCTTGGGTAAAATCAAAGTTTTTCTTTGGGACGAGCTTGTGGATTGTACAAATCGTCGGTGTTCTTTATAGTCAAATCTCCCCTCACCCCCTCCCGTGGACGTAGGCAATCTTGCCGAACCACGTAAATCTCGTGTCTTTAATGTTTTGCTGTGTATTGGCTATTGTTTGTAGGTTCCCTTGATTCATTCCTAGTACTGTTGAGAGGAAGAGTAGATATCTCACTTGGTTGGGATATTTTACTTTCTATTCTTGTTTCCTTCGTGAGACGGGAATATACAAAGCCTTCTCTCGGGTGATATCGCTTCCGCGGCGTTCGGGCGTTGACCCCGCATCCCAACAATTGGTATCGGTATTTATTGATTGGAAGTGGTGTAGCTTCTGGTTTGAGGTGGTGCTCGGTAATTTCTGAGAGAAGCGGATTTATTAATACAAACGGAAGATGGCGTCTACCAGTAAATCGGTCAAAGTAGGAAAATTCGAGATTCAAAAGTTCAATGGGAAGAATGATTTTTCCTATTGGAGGATGCAGATGAAAAACTCACTGATTTCGCAAAAATTGCACAAGACTTTGGGCGGAAAAGCACAAGGATATGTCGATGAGGATTGGGAGGAGCTGGATCTCGGAAGCAGTCGATTATTCTATGCCTTGAAAGGGATGTAGATAGAGGCTAGAGGCGGGATGTGTGGTGAGGTTAGAAAGTACCTTCATGACGAAGAGTCTAACGAACCGGATCTATTTAAAATCCAAATTGTATACTTGCAAGATGGAGGAGGGCTCATCAATCAGGAATACATCAACAAGTTTGATAGGATTATATCGGACTTGAAAGATATAGATGTGAAAGTTGTAGATGAGGATCGGTAGCTTCTACTATACGTCTCTGTAGAAGTCTTATGAGAACACAGTGCAAACACCGATGCTTGTAGGAGACAATTTGAAGATGGATGAGACTAGAGCGGCTTCTAGCGGATGACCTTGATGGGAAATAAATGATTACCTCCTAAGTTGCAAGTATACAACCTTGATCAAGTTATAGTATAAAAGATTATCGATCCCACGAGGAACGAAGTAGGAAGAGTTTTGCTCAAGTTTTGGTTCTCTAATTTTCGAGAGAAGCGGATTTATTAATACAAACGGAAGATGCGCCTACCAAGAAATCCTGGTAGGAAAATTCGAGATTCAAAAGTTCAATGGGAAGAATGATTTTTCCTATTGGAGGATGCGATGAAAAACTCATCGATTTCGCAAAAATTGCACAAGACTTTGGTCGAAAAGAGAAGAAGCACAAGGATATGTCCGATGAGGATTGAGGAGCGGATTCGAAGCACAAGGCCGATTATTCTATGCCTTGAAAGGGATGTAGCTTTCTTGGTAGATAGAGAGGAAACGGGCGGTGGTCGGTTAGAAAGTACCTTCATGACGAAGAGTCTAACGAACCGGATCTATTTAAAATCCAAATTGTATACTTGCAAGATGGAGGAGGGCTCATCAATCCGAATACATCAACAAGTTTGATAGGATTATATCGGACTTGAAAGATATAGATGTGAAAGTTGTAGATGAGGATCAGCGCCTACTACTTCGCCTCAAGAGTTTATGAGAACCCGTGCAAACACCGATGCTTGTAGGAGACAATTTGAAGATGGATGAGACTAGAACGGCGCTTCTAGCGGATGACCTTTGATGGGAAATAAATGATTACCTCCTAAGTTGCAAGTATACAACCTTGATCAAGTTATAGTATAAAAGATTATCGATCCCACGAGGAACGGGAAGTAGGAAGAGTTTTGCTCAAGTTTTGGTTCTCAAATTATGCGCGTGACAATTAGGAGTTTATTAAAATAAAATGAAAGTAAGGAAATGGTGAAAGTGGTGGTGAAGAGGCTAGAGAGAGTGGATGTGGATTATGTGCAAAAGAGGAGAAAATAAAGTTGAGAATGTGGTTGTGGTTATATGCACATAATAACAAAACTAGGTTTGAGATTATATGCACATGAAGGGAATATGAGATTGAGAGAGAAGTAAAATCAATGAAATCAAAAATAAAGGAAAATAACAAACAAATGAAAAACAAGGATAAGAGGAAAATAAAGAAGGTAAAGTATGGAGGATTAATTAAAGATATGAGGAATCTAGAGTAGATCCACTTAGCTTATCTCAATCTCATGAAAATGAGTTGGATTTGTTAGCTAGTTTCAAACAATCTCTAGGGATCCCACTAATATTAACTCCACACTTAGAAAGGGTAATTCCCTAGAGGTTCTAGCCTCAAGGTGAATTAAAGAAAGGAAAATCTATTCTAGAAAGTAAATACAAGAATTAAATACATTGCATGAAAGTAAATTGCATGGAATTAAATTGCATGAAAGTAAATTGCAAGAAAGTAAATTGCATGAAAGTAAATCTATTCTACAAACAAGAAAATAAAGAAGAAAATGAAAAGAAATAAAATAGAAACCAACAACTCCTCGATCTTAATCTAATCCTCCTTTGGTCCTTGGATTAGAAGAAGAGAAAGGAAATTGAAGGTGAAAATTTCATTTATTGTGTAACAAAAGTTACAATTTTGGAAGGTCTCTCAATTAAGAGTAACCCTCCTCTCCAAATGAAGTATTTACAAAATATTTCACACTCAAAACCCTCGCCTTCACCCCTATTTATAGCCCAACGGAGTTGATGTGAACCATTGGATCAAACCTAGCCAAAAAGGAGAGAAATCCACCAATTCTGAATTTGGAAACCGATCGGTTATCGACGGTTAATAACCGTTAGCCAACCGTTATTAACCGTTATCAACCGATTGGTTCCCAACCTAATTTGTCTTTTTTGATTTTTCTTCACGAATTTCTCTTGGATCAATTTGGTATCTTGGGCCTTGGTTTGTCTTCGATTTGGGCTTCAAATATTGGTAGAAATTCGAGAATTTGAGTCATTTGGGCTTTTATTCATTATTTCTTTATTAGCCCGCAAAATAAGATAAAAATGATTATTAGTAATATCGTTATTCATATAACATAGGTAATAGGGGTATAAAATGTAATTAAAATGTGATAATCAAATACCCCCACACCTAAGCTTTTGCTAGTCCTCTAGCAAAGAAAATAAAAAGAAAACCTAACTCACTTTCGAGAATCGCGGTTGTATTTAGCACATACAACAAGCCTTTAAACCCCTAGGTTACCCTAGTGGACGAGTTGTAGTCTCGTGAGGGTTTGCAATGAATATACTCACAAAATTCAGTCGACTTGCCAATTTAAAGAAGTTAATAAAATAATTAATTCATTTGATATCTTCAAACATTCCAATTGAAGTTGGTTAATACTCAAGAAAACGCTTTTATCATAACTCCAATGTAATTTTCTTAAGAAAATCCTTTCATTATAGTTATACAAAACCAAGTTTAACTCAAAGATTTAATTTGAAAGTTTTGGAAAGAACATGCTAACTCTTTGTTTTAAACAAACTTCAAGTCTTTAAATCCATTTAATTTTTCAAGAACATATACAAATATAACTATATATAAAAACATGAATAGTATGACATTTTTTTATTCCTTGGTGGTTTTGTTCTTTTAATCGGCTTTCTAAGTGACCATTTAGCGAGTTTTGGCCAATGAATCCCAACCCATTGGGCTTAGGTCATTAAGCATAGAAATACTCCTCAGCTTAATTACTCACCAACTTAGGCTTAGTAAAATAGAACCACCAATGATTTTAAGAGAATTTTTTTTCTTCTTTTATTAAGTTAGTATAATATATATATGTGTATATGTATATATATTCTGAACAATATTTGATCAAGACAACTTGAAAAATTATTTTCAACTCTAAGTTAGGTATGCAAAAATTCCATTACTTTAATTAAAAATCTAAGTTAAAACTTAAGTAAAGTATACTACTTGAAAATCATTTCTTAAGAAATTTATTTGGAGTTGTCATAAAAGGTAAACTTGAGTATAGAACTAACTAAGGATTAGAAGACTTAAATTCTATCAAATTGATCAATTATTAATCAACTCTATTAAGTTGGCAAGTGACTATTTTTTTTTTTTATGATGAAAAGAAGGAAAAAAATGACATAAAAGAATGGTAAGAAAAAGAAAAAATAACTAAGATAAAGATAAAATGACTAATTCCCACCCCCATTATTAAATTTTGCATTGTCCTCAATGCAAATTCTATTATGCACAAAGTAAAACAGATAAGAATGGAAGCACTTACATTTGTTCGGTCGACTTTGAACAATGATAAAAATTGTAATTACCTTTGGTATGAGAAGGTGAAGTCAAAATTTATTCTCTTTTTTTTTCATATTGAAAAGAACAAGAAACTCTCACATGAGAGAAGAATAAATTCTTTTATTATTATGAGACAAAAAATAAAAATGTAGAATAAAAGATGAAACATGAGAAGCTCACATTCTACATTAAATCCTACCTTATTGTGAAAATTCTACCGAAATTTAAAGAATTTCAAAATGATATAATCAATGATGTTCTCAAATTCTGAAAATTCCAAGGGTTGCAATGTGTTTTGCAAAGAAATTAAGGTAGGTCTTATTAGTGTTATGCATTTTGAACTTAGATTTGTTATTAACAAAATTTCATCAAAAATGAAATCTTGTTGTTTTCCATTTTCCAAAATCTAAGTTCATTGATAAAGGGTTCTTCAAATGTTGGCTTCAAGATGCATGTATTCAACGTAATTCTCGCTTTCAAGGACTTGATTATTAACCCCGTTATCTGGATCAAGTTGGAATGGATTGCATTCACTTGATCTTGAAAAGTTGAACTTGCCCGTTCCTTAGATTGGTCACGGGTTGACTTCTAATGATCCTCTCTCACTTATAGCTTTAGCCTAGTTGACCAAGCCGGGTTTCTAATCTAGCTATGGCTTGAGTGTTGGAGTTGAGAATTTGTCCCGCTTGATTGCATAAAGGAGTTCATCGTATAGATGTTTGAGTCAACAAGTTCCGGTCCGTAGAGGTTTTAATCAAGGTTTCCAAACCCCTTTCCAAAATATTAAGACGCTTTCAACATTTGAAGGACTATTTTTTTTTTTATGATGAAAAGAAGGAAAAAAATGACATAAAAGAATGGTAAGAAAAAGAAAAAATAACTAAGATAAAGATAAAATGACTAATTCCCACCCCACACCTAAATTTTGCATTGTCCTCAATGCAAATTCTATTATGCACAAAGTAAAACAGATAAGAATGGAAGCACTTACATTTGTTGATTCGACTTTGAACAATGATAAAAATTTCAGAATTACCTTTGGTATGAGAAGGTGAAGTCAAAATTTATTCTCTTTTTTTTTCATATTGAAAAGAACAAGAAACTCTCACATGAGAGAAGAATAAATTCTTTTATTATTATGAGACAAAAAATAAAAATGTAGAATAAAAGATGAAACATGAGAAGCTCACATTCTACATTAAATCCTACCTTATTGTGAAAATTCTACCTCGAAATTTAAAGAATTTCAAAATGATATAATCAATGATGTTCTCAAATTCGAAAATTCCAAGGGTTGCAATGTGTTTTGCGACAAATTAAGGTAGGTCTTATTGGTGTTATGCATTTTGAACTTAGATTTGTTATTAACAAAATTTCATCAAAAATGAAATCTTGTTGTTTTCCATTTTCCAAAATCTAAGTTCATTGATAAAGGGTTCTTCAAATGTTGGCTTCAAGATGCATGTATTCAACGTAATTCTCTCGTTCAAGGACTTGATTATTAACTTTGGTTGCATTTTTGTGAATGGATTGCATTCACTTGATCTTGAAAAGTTGAACTTGCCCCGCGTTCCTTAGATTGGTCACGGGTTGACTCGAAATGATCCTTTCTCTCTCTCACTTATAGCCAGCCTAGTTGACCAAGCCGGGTTTCTAATCTAGCTATGGCTTGAGTGTTGGAGTTGAGAATTTGTCCGTTGATTGCATAAAGGAGTTCATCGTGCTAGATGTTTGAGTCAACAAGTTCGTGGTCTCGTGTAGAGGTTTTAATCAAGGCTTCCAAACCCCTTTCCAAAATATTAAGACGCTTTCAACATTTGAAGGAATATGATTTGTAGATTGATGATGAGGAAACCGATTTGGAAATGGTGATTTGGTTGTGAAAAGTTGGTTTGAGAACTGAAAAGCTGCGTTGCCCTAGGGAATTGTTGATTTGAAGCGGGAGTGAAATTTTTATTTCCAGAAATTACCCGATTCCATGCAAAATTGATGATTTCTCCAACCCGGATTATAGGTTGGAGAAAATGGATCATTAATCTGGATGCTTTAACAAAGATTCATCCGTTTCTAGAGATTGAGTATTTCTTAAGAGTGGACATTGCTCAAGCATGGGTCGTAGAAAGATAGTTATGACAACCGAAAGGTAAACTTGATTGATTTGAGCCGAGCTCGTTCTTTGGTTTCTAAAGTTTCTAACTCGCGAGAATTGTAGCCATCTTAGCTTCAGAGGCTATGTTTGACTCTAAGGAAGGACCTCTAGAATGGATTGGGTAATCGATGAATCACAATGTTCCCATCGCATAGTTTTCTGATAAATTCTCTAAAAGTCCCAAGCTTCATCGGCATTTTTCTTCATGAAATCCCTTGACACATTGGCTCTAAGAAAGTTTTTGAAGAATAATCCAATCTTCATAAATGATTTGGCATAATCGCCACTTTTCAAGACCATGGTGAGGACATTGGATAAGAAGATCTTTGAATTTGTCAAAATACTTCCAAAAAGGTTCTCCGGACTATTTGAAAATTTTGAATGCTGTTTCTAAGCTTGACCGTTTTGTGGATAGGAAAGAATTTTTGAAAAACTTTTACAAATTCACCAGGTTGAGATGGAATCGTGGGCAAGCTATCTGACCATTTTTGGCTTTGTCCTTAAGGGCAAATGGAATAAATCGAGTTTGATCGCATCTTCGCTAAGTCCCTCATCTTAATCATGAGGCAAACTTCTTCAAATTCGGAGATAAAGATGTATGCCTTCGTTTCAATTCTAAGAATTTGGGAAGCATGTTTATGAAATGCGGTTGAAGTTCAAAATTGGTTCCATTTACCTCTGGGAGTTTTATGCAAGAGGGATTGCATTTCTAGTGGGGTAACAAACATCTTGAAGAACAGGTGGGTTGGTATTAGCCATTTCGTTTGGCTCAAGAGATGAATCAAAACGAATTAAACGATTAGTATTATCCCTAACCCAAGTTTGCATACACCAAAATCAAATTTTTTTATTTGAAAAGGATAAGAGAAAAAGTTAAGAAGATGATGAGAAAAAATAAGGAAAAACTAACTAAAAATAAATCAAGGCAATCACTTTCCAATCACCCTAACTCTAGGGTTAAGCCTAAAGTTGACTTAGACCGACTCCTAACCAAAAATTCCCTTAGTGAAAAGATCAAAGTTTACTTGGGTAATTAGCCGTAAGGATAGTACTAGAGGGAGATCAAAGATCAATTAAGTACCTCTTTCCTTCTGAGCTTCACGCAACCCCTAAACCTTGCCTTAGACACCAATTAATCCAAATAAACTTGGACCGGTCCACTTAAGAAATTATTGTTCCTTAATGAGCTCGAATCCTTAGGGGCCAACGCCTAATCAAATTTTAAGAGGCTTGGTTAAGTATAGTGAGGAATTAGTGATTTTGGGCTAAGGAAAGGGTGATGAAATCCCTCACCTTATCTTGATTAATGGGTTTTGCCCTTAAGATATTTTCAAGTGTGTGCCAAATCAAGATGCTCAAATCACTTGGTGAATTCCTACTATTATATGAAATGCAACCCTAAGAATTAAAAGCAACTAAAAAGGATGCAAAAACAAAAATCTTTTTATTTTTTTTTATTATGGTCGACAATAAAAAATAAAGTTTATTAGGGTCGACAAGGGAAAAAAAATCCTTTTATTTTTTATTTTTTATTTTTTTATCCTAATTGTCTCTAATGTATATGAACTATCTAAAGGGTGGAATTGAAAATACTAGATGGAGAAGTTACCCACGCAAAAGCAATGCAAAGCCTCGTTGGAGGCAATTCTTCAATGTTGAATCTTCAACTCTTGATCTTCAAGCTCCAAGTTCCTACACAAAAGAAAACACACAAAATAAAAACCAAACTTAATGAAAATCCTACTTATGCACCGTTCCCCGGCAACGGCGCTAAAAACTTGATGGGAAATAAATGATTACCCCCTAAGTTGCAAGTATACAACCTTGATCAAGTTATAGTATAAAAGATTATCGATCCCACGAGGAACGGGAAGTAGGAAGAGTTTTGCTCAAGTTTTGGTTCTCAAATTATGCGCGTGACAATTAGGAGTTTATTAAAATAAAATGAAAGTAAGAAAATGGTTAAAGTGGTGGTGAAGAGGCTAGAGAGAGTGGATGTGGATTATGTGCAAAAGAGGAGAAAATAAAGTTGAGAATGTGGTTGTGGTTATATGCACATAATAACAAAACTAGGTTTGAGATTATATGCACATGAAGGGAATATGAGATTGAGAGAAGTAAAATCAATGAAATAAAAAATAAAGGAAAATAACAAACAAATGAAAAACAAGGATAAGAGGAAAATAAAGAAGGTAAAGTATGGAGGATTAATTAAAGATATGAGGAATCTAGAGTAGATCCACTTAGCTTATCTCAATCTCATGAAAATGAGTTGGATTTATTAGCTAGTTTCAAACAATCTCTAGGGATCCCACAATATTAGCTCCACACTTAGAAAAGGGTAATTCCCTAGAGGGTTCTAGCCTCAAGGTGAATTAAAGAAAGGAAAATCTATTCTAGAAAGTAAATACAAGAATTAAATACATTGCATGAAAGTAAATTGCATGGAATTAAATTGCATGAAAGTAAATTGCAAGAAAGTAAATTGCATGAAAGTAAATCTATTCTACAAACAAGAAAATAAAGAAGAAAATGAAAAGAAATAAAATAGAAACTAACAACTCTGATCTTAATCTAATCCTCCTTTTGGTCCTTGGATTAGAAGAAGAGAAAGGAAATTGAAGGTGAAAAATTTCATTTATTGTGTAACAAAAGTTACAATTTTGGAAGGTCTCCTCAATTAAGAGTAACCCTCCTCTCTAAATGGAGTATTTACAAAATATTTCACACTCAAAACCCTCACCTTCACTCCTATTTATAGCCCAGAGTTGATGTGAACCATTGGATCAAACCTAGCCAAAAGGAGAGAAATCCACCATTAATCTAGAATGCATTTGAAACCGTCGGTTGGCCGTCGGTTATAACCATTATGTAGGTTGGCCAACGTTGGTCAACCGATTGGTTCCCAACCGAATTTGTCTTTTCTTGATTTTTCTTCACGAATTTCTCTTGGATCAATTTGGTATCTTGGGCCTTGGTTTGTCTTGATTTGGGCTTCAAATATTGGTAGAAATTAGAGAATTTGAGTCATTTGGGCTTTTATTCATTATTTCTATATTAGCCGCAAAATAAGATAAAAATAATTATTAGTAATATCGTTATTCATATAACATAGGTAATAGGGTATAAAAATGTAATTAAAATGTGATAATCAACCTTAGGAAGATTGCAACCCGGTGACATGACTCTTGGTGGTAACAAAGAACAAGCGAGGATTGTTTGCTAGAGGAAGGAGCAATGGCGAGGAAAAGGCAAGGGAGGAAAGCCTAGATCTAAATCGAGACCTCTTGCGGGAAAATCGTGTTTCAATGCGGTGAAGTTGGGCATTTCAAGGTCGGTGTCAAATAAGAGAGTAGGTGGAAAGAAGAACAATAACAATAAAATTTGAGAGAAGAGAGGGCAAGGAAGAGGCGAGCTACGTTTGGAGGAAGGGAGCGATAAGGAGTGCTATGTCGTCCGCGGGTGGCGAGGATATCTCCGGAAAGTGGATACTTGATTACGGTTGCTCTTACCACATGTGTTCAAATAGGAAGTGGTTTACTACCTCTGAGAGGCATTGATGGTGGAACCGTATTGATGGGGAACAACCATGCTTGTAAAACGGTGGGGCTAGGTAATATCAAAATCAAGATGCATGATGGAGTGGTTCGAACCTTGACGGATGTGAGGCATGTTCCCGACTTGCGGAAGAATCTTATCTCAGTTGGTGCATTGGACTCCGGCGGTTGTAAAATTATTACGGAGAACGGAGTGAAGAAGGTTGTTCGGGGTTCCCTTGTAGTGATGAAGGGTATTCGTCACGGTAATTTATATACTCTCTCAGGTACGACGGTGACGGGAGATGCAGCGGTTGGAACTGAAGGAAGTGGTGGAGACCCATGTGAGCACACACGGTTATGGCATAGGCTGCTCGGGCATATGTCGAGAAGGGTCTAGTTACGCTTGGTAAAGAGGGTTCTTTGAATAATCTGAAGGAACCTAGCATGGATTTTTGCAGGATTGTGTGTATGGAAAGTCACACGAGGTTCGATTCGAGAAGCAAGTCTAAGAGCAGAGGGATACTAGATTATGTGCACCACGGATGTTTGGGGTCGGCTCGAGACCACTTCTAAGGGTGGTTCAGATATTATGTCTCATTCATAGATGACTATTCGAGGTATGCTTGGATTTATTTTCGAAGCATAAGAATGAGGTGTTGAGACATTCAAGAAGTGGAAAGCAATGGTTGAGAACGAACGGAAAGAAATTGAAGACACTAAGATCGATAATGGTGCAGTATGAGATGGTGCTTTCAAGGAGTTACGTGATCGGGGGAGGTGTTTCGACCTTTGGGCCGGTCAGTCAACACCACGTGAGAAGTCCGCGGAGAGCGAACGAACATTGCGGGAGAAAGCAATGAGTATGCGATCTTATGCGAGGATTGGGCAACGAATGGTGGGCGGCGGTGGCTACTGACTTGTTACATTGTGAACCGTTCACCACATTCGACATTGGATGGTGATACACCATAGGGTGTGGTCGAGAGAACATCAGATTATGATAGGCTCAATTTTCGGATGTACCACCTACTATCCGTCAACGAGGAAAGCTTGCGAGGGCCAAGAAGGCAATATTCTTGGGATATCGAAGAGGCGTAAAGGATATCGTCTTTGGTGTACGGAAGATTTGAAATTAAGTGATCGCGGGGATGTTACCTTTGATGAGAAATCCATGATTGCTAGAAGCCCAAGGATGATGGTGTTAGGGTGATGAGACTTTTAAGTCTCGGGTAATTTATATACTCTCTCGTGCAATGACGCGTGACGGAGATGCCGTTGGAACCGGAAGGAAGTGGTGGAGACCCATGTGAGCACACACGGTTATGGCATAGGCGGCTCGGGCATATGTCGAGAAGGGTCTAGTTCTCGCTTGGTAAAGAGGGTTCTTTGAATAATCAAGGAACCTAGCATGGATTTTTGCGAGGATTGTGTGTATGGAAAGTCACACAGGTTCGGGCCGAGAAGCAAGTCTAAGAGCGAGGGATACTAGATTATGTGCACACGGATGTTTGGGGTCCTACTGCACCACTTCTAAGGGTGGTTCCAGATATTATGTCTCATTCATAGATGACTATTCGAGGTATGCTTGGATTTATTTTCCAAGCATAAGAATGAGGTGTTCGAGACATTCAAGAAGTGGAAAGCAATGGTTGAGAACGAACGGAAAGAAATTGAAGACACTAAGATCCGATAATGGTACGCAGTATACGATGGTGCTTTCAAGGAGTTGTGTCCGGAGAGGAATTGTTCGACTTTGGGCGGTCAGTCCACACCACGTGAGATAGGGTCCTGAAGCCCGAACCGAACATTGCGGGAGAAAGCAATGAGTATGCGATCTTATGCGTGATTGGGCAACGAATGGTGGGCGGCGGTGGCTACTGACTTGTTACATTGTGAACCGCTCACCACATTCGACATTGATGGTGATACACCCATAGGGTGTGGTCGAGGAACATGCAGATTATGATAGGCTCGAATTTTCGGATGTACCACCTACTATCACGCCAACGAGGGAAAGCTTGACGCGAGGGCCAAGAAGGCAATATTCTTGGGATATGCGAAGGGCGTAAAAGGATATCGTCTTTGGTGTACGGAAGATTTGAAATTCGTGATCAGCAGGGATGTTACCTTTGATGAGAAATCCATGATTGCTAGGGCGCCCAAGGATGATGGTGTTAGGGATGATGAGACTTTTAAGTCTCGGGTTATTGAAATAGAACCTAAAGACCAACCGGGTTCTAGTCGTTCAAGTGGGAAGTCGGGTAGATGATGAGCTTGGCGGGGAGGAGGTTCAGCAGGAGAATACACAGGCACTACAACAACAACAGCTCGAGGATAGTTTGGCTTCCACTAGGCCAAGACGAGCATACAAGCAGGTACAGAAATTGAGGGCTGATCAACCCCTGAAGCACTATGGGCAGGTTAATTTGGTTGAATACGCACTCTCGGTGGAGGAGGACGAGCCGGTCTCCTTCAAGGAAGCTATTCGGGACAAGGATAGTGAGAGTTGGTTGGCTGCGATGGAGGAAGAGATGGAATCTCTTCGGAAGAACCAAACATGGGAGGTGGTCCCATTACCCATAGGAAGAAAAGCTATTGGTTGTAAGTGGGTGTATAAAAGAAAAGAAGATCTTTCAGAGCTCGGTGGTACAAGGTACAAGGCAAGGCTAGTGGCTAAGGGTTTTGCACAGAAAGAGGGTGTGGATTACAATGAGATCTTTTCTCCGGTGGTGAAACACACCTCTATTCGGGTGTTATTGAGTATTGTTGCTCATGGTGATCTTGAGCTGGAACAACTCGATGTTAAAACGGCCTTCTTGCACGGAGACTTGGATGAAGAGATCTACATGCATGAACCTGAGGGCTACAAGGTTGAGGATAAGGAGGATCATGTGTGTCGTTTGAAGAAGTCACTGTATGGATTGAAACAATCTCCTCGACAGTGGTACAAGCGATTTGACTCCTTCATGCTGAAGCATGGGTTTTCCCGAAGCGACTATGATTGTTGCGTTTACATCCAGAAGCTTCGTGGAGGTAATTATATCTATCTCTTTTTGTATGTGGATGACATGCTTATTGCTTCTAAGAGCAGGGTGGAGATAGATAGGCTGAAATCTCAACTTGGTGAAGAGTTTGAGATGAAGGACATGGGCACTGCTAGGAAAATACTGGGTATGGAAATTAGAAGAGAGCGGGTGAACCGTCGATTGTTCTTAAGTCGAAGGGCTACATAGAGCGGTGATCGCGAGGTTCGGGATGCAAAGTGCTAAGTCGGTGGTGACTCCATTGGCTCCACACTTTAGGCTTTACGGTAAACAATCTCCTACTGTGGAAGAAAGCACATGGGCGTGTTCCCTATGCTAGTGCGGTTGGCGCCTTAATGTACGCTAATGGTGTGCACGGATATTTCAGCGCCGCAGGGTCGTAGATTCATGGCGAATCAGGAAAGAGCCTGGGAAGCGTGAAGTGGGTCTGAGGTACTTAAAGGGTACCGCTGATACGGTCTGTGTTTTGGTGGAGAAACATGTCGATTGATGGGTTTGTGGACTCGATTATGCGGCGATCTAGATAGACGGCGATCTACTACGGTTATGTATTCGGGATACATGGGGCTCGGTTAGTTGGCGATCGATGTTGCGAGCTCTGATGGCACTTTCTACTACGAGGCCGAGTACATGGCCATGGCGGAGGAGTGAAGGAAGCATTGTGGTTGTGGGGTCTTCTAGATGATTTGGGGATTGAGCAGAGAACGTGAACTTGTGGTGCGGCGGTCGAGTGCAATTCACTTGGCGAAGAATCAAGTTCATCATGCTCGCATTCAAGCATATCGATGTCGGTATCATTTAGTGCGGGATGTCATAGAGGAAGGCGATATTTCTCTCATGAAGGTACACACGAATGAGAATCCATGAACATGTTAACCAAGGTGGTCACGGTAGCAAGTTTAAGCATTGCTTGGACTTGCTTCATATCAACCGTGTTGATCGCCCAAGAGAGCATGGCCCTTCCGAGGCGGTGATGGGGTGAGGTGGAGACTATATGGAGAACAATTTGAACTACGGCTAGCTTGATCCCTAAGAGTGGTGATGTGAGCAACGCCGCAGATAGTGGCTGTTGGATTGGCCTGGTTTGGATAATGGAGATCTCTCTAGTAATGTTCGCGGTGTTCTTCTGGTGTTCGTCCAAAATTTGAGGTTTATCAAATGATGTACGAGGTGGAGAATTGTGAACACGTGGGAAAGAAGTCTTTTTTTTTTAGTCCCACATCGGAAAACTGAAGGAAAGTTCTCAATTAATTTCCTTTAAATAGGGAGTTAAACCTAGGATTTGTGGTGTGGAGAAAAGTGAAGAAAAAGGGAGAAAAAGCTAGGGTTTTTGGCGGCGGCTAGAGAGAGAAAAAGAGAAAGCTTGGAGAGATTCTACAAGAGAGAGGTCAATTTCTCTTGGGTAAAAATCAAAGTTTTTTCTTTGGGACGAGCTTGTGGATTGTACAAGTCGTCGGTGTTCTTTATAGTCAAATCTCCCCTCACCCCCTCCCGTGGACGTAGGCAATCTTGCCGAACCACGTAAATCTCGTGTCTTTACTATTTTGTGTATTGGCTATTGTTTGTAGGTTCCTTGATTCATCCTAGTACGTTGAGAGGAAGAGTAGATATCTCACTTGGTTGGGATATTTTACTTTCTATTCTTGTTTCCTTCATTGAGGCGGGAATATACAAAGCCTCTCTCGGTGATATCGCCCGCGCCGCTCGGCTGACCCCCAGATCCCAACACCATATGAATACTTCAACATTATAGAGGTCAAGAATTTTAACCTTCTTAGTAATATGAATCTTCAATTACCTACTCTTCAACTTTGAAGGTGTCGATGAACAAAGGAGTGTGAAGGTGAAGGAATTGGTTGATAGGAGAAATTCTAAGAAGAAAGGGCAAGTAATTTTAGGGAAAGGAGGTTTGAAGGAAGTTTGCATATAAACTTGAGCTAATAAATAAATAACACCTGTATGAGACTTTTAAGTAGGTGGCACCAAATGAAACAAGTGTGTAGGTACTGGATTTTTTTTAATGAATTTTGCATAGGAACAATCAACCATCCTTTGTACAGGAAAAAAACTATATATGACTTAATGGGTTGAGGGGATAAAGGAGATGATATCAACTGTGTATATAAATAAACCACTAAAATTATAGAACATATGAATACTTCAACATTATAGAGGTCAAGAATTTTAACCTTCTTAGTAATATGAATCTTCAATTACGCCTACTCTTCAACTTTGAAGGTGTCGACGAACAAAGGAGTGTGAAGGTGAAAGGAATTGGTTGATGGGAGAAATTCTAAGAAGAAAGGGTAGGTAATTTTTTGGGAAAGGAGGTCTGAAGGAAGTTTGCATATAAACTTGAGCTAATAAATAGATAACACTTGTATGAGACTTTTAAGCAGGTGGCACCACATGAAACAAGTGTGCGGGTACTGGATTTTTTAAACAAATTTTGCATATTAGTCCCTCAAATCTTTGTCATTTATAAAATAGTAGTTGATATAACCATATTACAGAATAGTCCCCCAATATTTTCAGCATTTGAAATAGGTCCCCAAATACTCAAATAGGGAAATAAGTCCACAAAATCTGTTAAATATTGGGAAATTTGTAACCTAAAATAAAATTTCAACTTATATTTCTTTGGGTAAAAGTAAGTCAAATATCTAAGACGTGCGTTCGGTTTGCTGTTAGTTCTCAACGAAATATAATTTCCATAATTATTTTACATATGAAAACATATGCCAAATTAAAATTTTAATTAAGCTTAATTTCTATTTTAAGTGCAGTTTAACAGAAAAAGCTTTGGAGATAATGTAAATAGCAGAGTTCTATACGGGGATATATACACTGTGCACTGCGCGCAAAGGATAAAAACTAAACAAATCGCATGAGAGTTGAACTCAATGCGATAAACGTATGTTGTCTCAGTCGTACTCGGCACGGGTAAAACACTAGTACATTTCAATGCTAACTCATATCATACTCTATATATAAAAGAGCCTAACGTCCACCTGTGTGCTTCTTTGTTTGTCGTTGGACCTTGGAGTGCTTTGAGAAGTTTGAGAGGAAGAATTGAAGGGGAGGTGCATAGAGAAATATGTGAGAACGAAAAGAAAAGGAGGATGCGGGAAAGCAGAAAAGGAGGGAGTGTTAGCAGTGTCCATTTTTGAGTTGAAAGCCTCGGTGTCGTCATGAGTTCAGTTTATGCAAAAGTGGGCTATAAATAAAGAATTTGGATGTGCTCAAGGCGGTCATACAAGCACGCGGTTCACAAACTTATTTTATTATTCTTGTTACAAAAGCATGTGATCACAACCTTTAATTTATTATTCTTTGTTACTAAACTAAAAGCACGCGATTCATGCGTCGGAAGAATATAATTATCATAGTTGCCTATACGAGGATAAAAGTTGTGTCACAGTGCAAATTCTTATATATATATATATATAGCAAGGCTCCTATGAACTTAAGTTCATAATGAATAGTGGTGCACCAACTTTTCTAACCACTCATCTTACTTTGGGATCCGTGAAAGATATAAAGGCCACTTTGAGATTTGTGCATCACAAATCTCAAGGCAAGATGAGTGGATAAAAAGTTGGTGCACCACTATTTATTATGAACTTAAGTTCATAGGAGCCTTCTTCTATATATATATATATATATATATATATATATATATATATATATATATATATATATATATATATATATATATATATATATATATATATATATATATATATATATATATATATATATAGAGAGAGAGAGAGAGAGAATAACTTTAATCCACTTAAGTGGATAAGGAAATCCATCCTCCTAACTTTTGTCCATTAGATATGCCTTGGGATCCATGAAAGATATGAGGCATCTTTTGAGATTTGTGGGCTTCTTGATAGCACAAATCTAAAGGGAAGATGTGTGGTTAAAAGTTGGGAGGATGATGTTTGTTATCCACTTAAGTGGATTGTAGCTAACCTCTATATATATATATATAGAAGCAGAGCTCTATGAACTTAAGTTCATAATGAATAGTGGTGCACCAACTTTTCTAACCACTCATCTTACTTTGGGATCCGTGAAAGATATAAAGGCCACTTTGAGATTTGTGCATCACAAATCTCAAGGCAAGATGAGTGGACAAAAAGTTAGTCATCAATGTCGAAGTTCATAAGCACTATATACTATATATATATATATATATATATATATATATATATATATATATATATATATATATATATATATATATATATATATATATATATATATATATATATATATATATATATACACAAGTATTATGCTCATGCTTTCGGCCAGGGTGAGTCGGACATATAACATAAGTAATATGGAGCGGATAAGTGAACTGAAGTTGCATCATTAGCTTGGAAGGATAGCGGTCGATTTCTTTATATCGATGTTTGGTCTCTAGAGGTTTTTCTTTAGTCATATGCATGAATTTAACAATTTTTTTGAACGCTGCTTCTTCTTTTCTATTATTTTTATATACTCTATTTTTTATGGATATGAGCATACAAATGACATATACTAATGTCTTATAGCATATAGATTATTGAAAATTAGGTAATCGTGTTGGAATTTTTCTTCAAATAGTTTAAAGCGTAAAGAAATTCAAAATAAGGCGGTGGATGAATTTTACTTGAATTTAAAATTGAGTTAGATAGTTTAACTACCGGTAGCCTCCTTTACAATATTCATCTTTATTTATAACACTCTAAGACAAAAAGAGAAAAAGAAAAAGTTTGCTTGCCAAATGTGTGTAGATATTTTTTATTTCAAAAATTCAAATTTAAAATTAGAAGTTTAATCATCAAACTATCCTTTGTAATATCTCTTTGTTATGATATTATTTTAAAAAGGATATAAAAAGTTGGTGCACCACTATTCATTATGAACTTAAGTTCATAGAGCTCATTTATATATATATATATATATATATATATATATATGTATATATATATATATATATATATATATATATATATATATATATATATATATATATATATATATATATATATATATATATATATATATATATATAGTAATATATTAGAACTTAATTAAGCATTTCTAGAATGATGTGCTAGACAATTCTACCACACATTCATGGGAGGAGAGAGAATTATTTTTAAAGTTACTGTTGACTGAATTGTCACATCACTAAGTCTTTGAGGAACTTGGTACCAAGTTTTTCATTTTTCACTATATATATATATATATATATATATATATATATATATATATATATATATATATATATATATATATATATATATATATATATATATATATATATATATATATATATATATATATATATATATATATATATATATATATATATATATATATATATATATATATATATATATATATATATATATATATATATACAAGTATTATGCTCATGCTCGACCGGGTGAGTCGACATATAACATAAGTAATATGGAGCGGATAAGCGTGAACTGAAGTTGCATCATTAGCTTGGAAGGATAGCGGTCGATTTCTTTATATCGATGTTTGGTCTCTAGAGGTTTCTTCTTTAGTCATATGCATGAATTTAATAAATTTTTGAATGCTTCTTCTTTTCTATTATTTTTATATACTCTATTTTTTATGGATATGAGTATACAAATGACATATACCAATGACTTATAGCATATAGATTATTGAAAATTAGGTAACTGTGTTGGAATTTTTCTTCAAATAGTTTAAAACGTAAAAGAAATTCAAAATAAGGCGATTGGATGAATTTTACTTGAATTTAAAATTCAGAGTTAGATAGTTTAACTACCAGCGCCTCCTTGACAATATTCATCTTTATTTATAACACTCTAAGACAAAAAGAGAAAAAGAAAAAGTTTGCTTGCCAAATGTGTGTGTAGATATTTTTTTATTTCAAAAATTCAAATTTAAAATTAGAAGTTTAATCATCAAACTATCCTTTGTAATATCTCTTTTGTTATGATATTATTTTAAAAAAGGATATAAAAAAAAGTTGGTGCTCCATGTGTGATCGCAACACAGGAAATATCTCTTCGATGTAGGAACTGCGAAGACTTTGCTGACTAGCAAGGTCATCTTACATTGACGTTTTATTATAAAAACTTTTAAGATTTGGTATGAACTAAAGAGTCCATTGAGTTAAACCCAACGACATGAAACAATCAAATAAAATGAAGCAGTTAGATGAGATATAAGGCCTTCACATATTAATTTAATCTAAAACAATCTCACGCTTAAACCTCAATTTTGTGATGCTTGCATTAGAATTTTAACTTAATTAGAAAATTATATGTGGTGTTAAGATATCCATAAAATATCTTAAGAATCCAAATATTTCGCCCTAGAATAATCAAGTATCATAAAAATTTTAGCTTAATTTGAGTATCTTTTATTATTGAGGGGTATTTTGATTTTTTTTCTCAGTCATCTACTTGTCATGTAGCATGCTAGACCTAACAGTACTAATTTTTAGGCGTAAAATGAGAAGAGTTTATGGAGATTTTTAAAATTTTAAACCTGAGGAGGGTTATCTAAAATATCCAAGTATCCAAATCTTAAGAATTTTAACTTAGTCGTAGTATCTTTTTTTATTGAGGGGTATTTTGGTCTTTTCTTAGTTATCTACTTGTCATATGACATGCTAGACCTAACAGTGTTAGCTTTTAGGGCATAAAATGAGAAGAGTTTATGGAGATTTCTTAAATTTTCAAGCTTGAAGGGTTATCTATAATAGGCTTAAACTTGAGAGGGTTTCTTAAATTAAAATAGTCGAGGGGGGTTTTCTAAGACACACCCCATATTTGAGGAGGGTTAAGTGAAAAAAGTTCAAGGAGTTATCTCAAATTTCATAGTTGAGGAGGGTGATCTACAATATGCTTAAACTTGAAGAGGGGTAAGGGAGGGTTTGGGGTGGGGGTTTCTCTAATTAAAATAATTGAGAGGAGTTTTCTAAAACTAACTCATGATTTTATATAGAGAGGCACTTTATATGAGGTTTTTTCTTTAATTTCTATATTTAAATATATAATTAAGAGGTTTTTTAATTATGGATAGTTATAATCTAATAAGGATTACAAAATATTTGAGTATTAGAATTTTCTAATTATGGATAACTAACATTTATGAGAAATCTTAGGTGAATATAAGATTAGGTGTCCATATGTGGATAAAGAAACATGTGGATACTTATGATATGACGCATGTCAACTTTCTGCGTCTTTATAAGTTCACACGTCAATTTTTCATGGCTTTAAGAATTCCACCAATTTCTCTTTATATATAAAAGGAGTTTATATATATATATATATATATATATATATATATATATATATATATATATATATATATATATATATATATATATATATATATATATATATATATATATATATATATATATATATATATATATATATATATATATATATATATATATATATATATATATATATATATATATATATATATATATATATATATATATATATATATATATATATATATATATATATATATATAGGCTCTATGAACTTAAGTTCATAATGAATAGTGATGCACCAACTTTTTATCCACTCATCTTGCATTGAGATTTGTGATGCACAAATCTCAAAGTGAGTTTTATATCTTTCACGGATCCCAAAGCAAGATGAGTGGTTAGAAAAGTTGGTGCACCACTATTCATTATGAACTTAAGTTCATGGAGTTCTTTATATATATATATATATATATATATATATATATATATATATATATATATATATATATATATGTTGGCATTAAAAGAAGTACCCCATGACAACAAGGTATTAAAATTATCTCCGTGACAACAAGGTATTTAAACTTGCGATGAGACAAATAGGCCCAAAATAATTTTTCTACCATTTTCCAATCACTCCAGTAATCCTACATGTGCTTAGGTGACATGTTTATGATGACGTGTCAACTGTAGTTAGCCTCATTCAACCCATTAGAAGGAGTGATTTTCAAATTAGGGTTAAAAAAGATGGATTTTTTAAAAATTTGGGACTACTTATTCTTCCTTCAAATTGTTGGTTCTTCATTGCTTGAGCTCAAGGAATCCATGTTCTCAAGCAATGGAGAACCCTAATTTAATAGAAGAAGGAGAAGAAGCTCCCAAATTAAAAAAACCCCTCTTTGCTTTTACACTAATTTAAAAATATACCCCATAATGGTATGAATTAGGCTAACTACAGTTGCCATGTTATCATAAATATGTCACATAAGCATAATGTGACAGATTATTTGAGTGGTCACTGGAAAAGTTGGCCGGAAAATTTATTTTTGGGTCTATTTATCTCATCGTGTAAGTTTAAATGCCTCATTGTTGCCGGAGATAATTTTAATACCAATCTGGTCATTGGGTACTACTTTTAATACCAATCTGATAATTTAGTCTCTCTCTCTCTCTCTCTATATATATATATATATATATATATATATATATATATGAATTTGCTGCTCATTTAGCAAAATACAAAGAGATAAAAATGTGAGGGTCACACATTTTGATGTGACTTTGAGGGTGAGTTTCATCACATAGCTATATCTTGATAGCTTATTTAACAAAATGAGTTGCCACCTCAAAACCATTATTTTTAGTTTTGAGCTTCAAAATTGTGATCAAAGATTTTCTTTTTTCTATTTTTAGTTAAAAAGATATTATTTTATCTTTTTCCTTGCATTTTTGAGTTTATTAAAGACTCTTTTCTGGATGTAGAGAGGTAGTTATTGAAGAATAAAACCCTAGTTTATTGGTTGCAGCCATTTATTTGTGTTCTCGCTATCTTTCTACATCTTTTACAAATTTGATCTGGTTGTAGTCCTATCAAGACTGCATCAAATCTCTACATGGTTTTTCCTGGTAAGAGAGGGTTGAGGCAAGGAGATCCATTGTCTCTCTACCTATTTGTGCTTAGAATGAGATATCTCACAAGAATGCTGGTTAAATTGGAAAATATAAGGAGGGCATAGCGTCTATCAAAGGGAGTAGAGTTTGAGTTCATCGGTCATGAGTTATTCATCCTTTATTTTCAGACTAAAGAGGATAGAGACAAGTGTATCGGGTCTTTTATATTGCAATTGACACAGATTATAATAAAAGAGAAATAAGAAAATTTATATTTAATTGGGTTCTTTGCTGCGTGCCGATGAAGCATCAATCTTATACTTAGTTGACGGTTCGACTAAGACGATGAGTCTCTTGCTATTGGTCTCTACTTTGGTTTCATGGAAGATAGCTCAGTCTTCTCTTAGAACCGAAATAGAAGAAACCGCGTGTATTGGGTGTTCGATTTCTCTACTCTACGTATGTATGTCTGGTGATATGAGTGTGTAAGTGTCTCAAATGAATAATCACATTCTCCTTTTATAGGCTAAAAGAGAGAGTTAATGGCCTTTAATTGTGGATTAAGTGGCTATCAAGATAAGAGATAGTGGGGGAGCGGTTATCCCCTTGAAAATAGCTCTCAAACGGCTAAATGGCGAAGTTCACTGATTCGGCAAAGCTCGCTGAAGACGTTTTGGGTGAGGCTCACTTAGACTTGGGTGAGCCATCTTTAGAATTGTGGATGACGTGGCTCACGTGGGTAGCTATGGGTGAAGTTCGCTAATTAATTGGTTAGTGAACTTCGCTAGCGAGTTCGAATTTAGCACAGAATTCGACTTGCGACTTGGCCGATTCAATGACGCCTTTCGACTCGGCCTAAAGTTTGAATTGGGAGTCAACCCACTCTTGACTTGGTCGAGTCGTGTTGAGATAAGCTGTGTGGCGAAGTTCACATGCTCTGTTAAGCGGACTTCACTACTGCTTATTTTGGGCTCGAGTTTGGGCCCATTTGAAGTGTTTTAGCCCCTGGGCGTTCACTTCTTGGATCTAAGCTGAACATTCACCTGGATGAAATATATTTTAACCGTCTACAAGGACCCCCCAAAGTTTTCAAGATCCTACATTTGAAGAAAGATCCTTGGAGCTCCACAAGCGAGTACTCCGACAGTGATTAGGTTTCACAAATGTGAACCTAAAATATAATTAGACGCCGTGGCCGCCTCTGCCCCACGTCAATTTTGGTGCAGGAACGTGCTTCTTCCTAATGGTATGCCTCACTAAGAGGAATAGAGGCAGTTCTTGTTTAACAGCTCTTTCTCATCCCCTGACATAGGGCTTAGGGAGGAGTAAGTAGGAGCTGTTTTTTCTACATGGAGGAAAGGTTTAGCTTCCCAAGTTTTGTGAGATTGGATGAATATGGGCTTTAGCTTGGTACAGCTTGTGTATGTTCCTCAGCCGTCACATTATCCATTGTTAGGAGTATAGGGTAGTAGCAAATAGCAATAAATACCCATCATCCCTATAACTGGATAGTCTGAGTGTCACCTTTATATAGTAGAGTCTTCGATCAATAAAAATAAATTTTTTTCTGAAAATGTCCATCTTTGTGTGTTTGATTTGTATGAACTTTATTTCTGTGGCGAACTTGAACTCTGCATGGAGTTGTTGTGTTGGAAGCGAAGCTCGGCCTTCCTTATGTCGACGAGAATCGAATTGAAGTTCGCCAGGTACGGTCTCAAACAAATTGAGTTAGACTTTTCTCAATTTGGAGACTTAGTGAAATTCGCCATATCATTCTGGCGAAGTTCGCTTCAGTGCCCAACTAAATGGGGCGACGTTCATTCACTTAATAATTTGACAAACAGTCGTCTAGGCGAAGCTCGATAAGTCGGTTAGGCGGGGCTCAACAATTCCATTATGCGGTGCTCGCCATGAGGATTTAAAATTTGAATCCTCGATTTCTGCACCTGAAATTGTGGCGAAGGTGGTTCAGAGTGAGATTATCGGCGAAGTTCAAGGCGAGAATCTTTGGCGAGGTTTGGGGCGAGATTTACGACGAAGCTTAGGGTGAAAATCTTCGGCGAAGTTCGGGATCAGTTTTTAAATAGAGCTGTTTACCTCATTTAATCCTCACTTTGATTTTCAAAACTCTTAACTTTCTCAAAACCCTAGTAATAGAATAAATCCGCTCAATTAATGCAATTCACCCGAACCCGAAAAATCCAAACCCACAACATGATACCAATGAGCTGGGTCTAGCCCTTTGGGCTCCGGTATTAAGTCCATTTCCATAACCTCCTCAAGCCCACGGACCTCGTCTAACATCACTAGATCTCAGCTCTCACTGATTCATCTCGCTTCTCGCTTCTCTCACGAGGCAGATCAGCACTCTCCCTCGCTCGATCCCAAATCCGATGAAGAAACCCCGCGGGGATGTCGCCAGCGTTCCGCTCTCGAGATTCGGCGTGTTGGTCGCGCAACTGGAGTCCATCGCCGCCTCCGCTCGTCAGCAGCCTCCCGATCCCCTCCTCTGCTTCGATCTCCTCTCCGAACTCGTCGTCGCCATCGAAGACGAGCCCAAGGCCAGTGATTCACTTCTACTGAGTTCTTCTTTCTTTCTTTCTTTCTTTCTTTTTGTTAATTGCTTTTCTAAGAAGTTCGATAGGTTAATTTGGGACTATCCAAAAGGCATGAGACTAAAGCATTTCAAACGAGCAAAGTGATGAGCTTAGGTTTTACATATGATCATTTATCAAGCTAGTCTTTTGACAACATTTACATAAATAATTCGCTGACGGCGAGGCTTAATGGGAAGATAATTAGATGTTCAATGTAGAGCTTCTTTGTCCGGATCCAATCAAATCTTAAAAGATGTGATTTTTTTGGAAGTTTAGATTTGGAGAAGGCTATAAATAGCGTTATTTCCCTTCCAAATTCTTCATCCTCATCTTCATCTTCTCCATGTCTAACTCTCCATCTCTTAGATCGGAGATGCTCCTCAATAGAGGAGCTGAAATAAAACAACTCCAACAAGAGCTTACCCAAGTAGGGGGCAACTAAGGGGATGAACTCTGCATACTCCGCCGACTGGTGGACTTGCTATCGGTCGAGAAGGCCAAGCTCGAGCAGATTGTCAAGAATTAGTCAAGGGCTTGGGGCGAGTTGAATAGCGATAGAGACTTTTGGAAATGGTGCCACTGATAAGACCGCTCGACGACTCGAGCTCACGGCTGAAGAAAGATCCTTGGAGCTCCACAAGCGAGGACTCCGACAGTGATTAGGTTTCACAAATGTGAACCTAAAATATAATTAGACGTCGTGTGGCCGTCTCAGGCCCGACGTCGAATTTTGGTGTAGGAACGTGCTTCTTCCTAATGGCATGCCTCACTAAGAGGAATATAGGCAGTTCTTGTTTAACAGCTCTTTCTCATCCCCTGACATAGGGTTTAGGGAGGAGTAAGTAGGAGCTGTTTTTTCTACATGGGGGAAAAGTTTAGCTTCCCAAGTTTTGTGAGATTAGATGAATATGGGCTTTAGCTTGGTACAGCTTGTGTATGTTCCTCAGCCGTCACATTATTCATAGTTAGGAGTATATGGTAGTAGCAAATAGCAATAAATACCCATCATCCCTATAACTGGATAGTCTGAGTGTCGCCTTTATGTAGTAGAGTCTTCGATCAATAAAAATAAACTTTTTTCTGAAAATGTCCATCTTTGTGTGTTTGATCTGTATGAACTTTATTTCTGTGGCGAACTTGAACTATGCATGGAGTTGTTGTGTTGGAAGCGAAGCTCAGCCTTCCTTATGTCGACGAGAATCGAATTGAAGTTTGCCAGGTACGGTCTCAAACAAATTGAGTTAGACTTTTCTCAATTTGGAGACTTAGTGAAATTCGCCATATCATTCTGGCGAAGTTCGCTTCAGTGCCCAACTAAATGGGGCGACGTTCATTCACTTAATAATTTGACAAACAAATGCCTAGGCGAAGCTCGATAAGTTGGTTAGGCGGGGCTCAACAATTCCATTATGCGGGCTCGCCATGAGGATTTAAAATTTGAATCCTCGATTTCAGACCAAATTGTGGCGAAGGTGGTTCGAGTGAGATTATCTAAGTTCAAGGCGAGAATCTTTGGCGAGGTTTGGGGCGAGATTCTGACGAAGCTTAGGGTGAAAATCTTCAAGTTCGATCAGTTTTAAATAGAGCTGTTTACCTCATTTAATCCTCACTTTGATTTTCAAAACTCTTAACTTTCTCAAAACCTAGTAATAGAATAAATCCGCTCAATTAATGCAATTCACCCGAACCCGAAAAATCCAAACCCACAACATGATACCAATGAGCGGGGTCTAGCCCTTTGGGCTCCGTATTAAGTCCATTTCCATAACCTCCTCAAGCCCACGGACCTCCTCTAACATTACTAGATCTCAGCTCTCACTGATTCATCTCGCTTCTCTCACGAGGCAGATCAGCACTCTCCCTCGCTCGATCCCAAATCCGATGAAGAAGCCCCGCGGGGATGTCGCCAGCGTTCCGCTCTCGAGATTCGGCGTGTTGGTCGCGCAACTGGAGTCCATCGCCGCCTCCGCTCGTCAGCAGCCTCCCGATCCCCTCCTCTGCTTCGATCTCCTCTCCGAACTCGTCGTCGCCATCGAAGACGAGCCCAAGGCCAGTGATTCACTTCTACTGAGTTCTTCTTTCTTTCTTTCTTTCTTTCTTTTTTTAATTGCTTTTCTAAGAAGTTCGATAGGTTAATTTGGGACTATCCAAAAGGCATGAGACTAAAGCATTTCAAACGAGCAAAGTGATGAGCTTAGGTTTTACATATGATCATTTATCAAGCTAGTCTTTTGACAACATTTACATAAATAATTCGCTGACGGCGAGGCTTAATGGGAAGATAATTAGATGTTCAATGTAGAGCGTGTTAGTCGAAAGTTATGAATGCATTTAGAGAAACGTGTTGTTGAATGCATTTTAGGATCCATGTTATTTATATACGCATAGAAATTCTAACTGTTTTATTTATGTTTTCCTGTTGTAAAGTTATGCATACATCATTTAGTTCTGTGTTATGCATACATCATTTGCACCGGAATACCAGTCCAATTTTAAGCAATTAACTAAGCAAGTTCCAACTCAAAAAGTCTAGACCTAATGGGCTTAATAAAGTTTCACGACTCACGTGTTAATTTTCCTTTACAAGAACCTCCCCAAGCCCATGGGGTCTAATATCTGAAACTCTCAAATCTGGTAACTGGTTCCTCTCGCCGATCTCTTCACTCTGCAGTCGCTCTCACTAAGATCTAATCGAGCGAGCGAGATCTTGTTTTCTCTTGCTCCATCCCAAATCCAATGAAGTAACCGCGCGATGTAGCCAGCCTTCCGATCTCAACGTTCGGCGTTTTGGTTGCTCAACTGGAATCCATCAGTGCCTCTGCTCCTTAGCAGCCTCCCGATCCTCTCCTTTGCTTCGATCTCCTCTCCGAACTTGTCACCGCCATCGTGGACGAGTCCAAGGCTTGTGATTCACTTCTATGACTTCTTCTTTCTTCTAATTAATTTGCGTTAGGTTTTACGATTATGTTGCGTTGCATATTCGAGTGCATTCGTTGGAGATTACTCCTATGGAGTGTCAGTCAATGGGCCAAAGAGGACTATAATAGACCAGAAAGTACTTAGTTGGAAGCAAGTAAGGACTGAGGAGATGACTCATCACTAAACAAACAAGTTAGAAAGAGTGGTAAGATTGTAATTAACGGGGGCTGGGGTGGCATGAGGACTATAATAGACCTAGGAGAACTTAATTGAAAGCAATTAAGAATGATATATGATAATAACTCACTTAACGAACGAGATGGCTCATTGCATCCGTTAGAAGAAGTGATAAGATTATAGTTAATGGGGGCAAACAGAACTAGAGTAGACATAAAGAACTTGATCAGAAACAATAAGAAGGATAGGGTAATACTTAACAAAGAAGATGGCCTGTAGTGGAACCTAGGTTACCGGACACTTTGTCTAGGCTGCCGTATTCGTGTCCGACAATTCCTGTATCCGTGTCCATGTCGGACACTCCTTGACACTTCTTGAATATATATAAATATTTTTTTAGACGTGTACTCAATATGTAAGACATGTTTTAGGTTAAAAAAACTCGTGATACACTTAAACATATATCGTACACTTAACCTCAAATTTATGCAACACGTTGGACTCGGGACTGATTCGTTTTAGCACATGCCTAGTTCATAAGTATGATTTTAAAGGGTCGTTTGGATATCTAGTTCAAAAAATGAGCCGTATTTCAATTTATAATCTACTCAATAAAAGAATCATAAAAATGGTATAAGGATTTTAGTTCTCATACATGTGAATACAAAACAATATCGATCTCATGCAGATTATTAATTTTAATATGTATATATATAGCCATGTCCCCATATCCTAACTTTTACAATTTTGCCGTGTCCCGTATCCACATATGTGTCTGTGTCCACACCCGCACCTGTATCCGTACAACATAGAGTGGAACTAATATTTTAGAAAGCGCTAGGTGCTTCTAGGCTCTGGACTAAGCGCCTGGCGCTTAGTAGCCTAGGTGGGCACTTAAGCGGAATGTGAGCGTTAGGACTTTTTGAAGATTAAATATTCTATCCTCGCCGTTTGCCTAAGACGGACTTTGATATCGAGTTTTGATCTGATCCATTTTGGCCGAGCCATTCTCTTCATTCGTTACAAATGCCTACGCAAGCAATATACCCCTTTTTTATGCAGTGCAGTCCGCGTGAGTAGCACATGCTCTCCTAGTTGCTCCTAAGACCCTCCTAGACTACTTTTTAAAGTATATAATAGAACTGAATGGAAAAATAAGATTCACATAGCCATCCCAAAAGTTTGGGATGAAATGTTTGTTGTTCATGATTTTGTGTGCTTCTTGCAGGAAGCTATACAACAATCACAGAGGAAATGCGAGGATGCTTTATATTCTTTGCTTATTTTAGGGCCTCGTCGGCCTGTTAGGAGGTTGGCATCGTTAGCAATGGGCAAAGTGATAGCGAAGGGTGATGGGATTTCTATTTACTCGCGAGTGAGCACTTTTCAGGGGTGGCTCGTTGATAGCAAAAGAAACGAGCCACTTTCTTGTTCAGGTATTGAAATTCTTATTTTTTGTTAATTTTTTGTATAATTAGTTTAGCTTCCATCAGTAATAATTGTATCATTTGCAGGTGCGGCACAATGTTTGGGCGAGCTATACCGCTTGTTTGGGCGAAGGATTACCTCTGGTTTGGTGGAGACCGCCAACATCGCAGCAAAACTAATGAAGTATCACGAGGTAAATTATCTTTGTTTAACAATGAAGTTTATCTCTTTGATCGTTGATCAGAAATTAACAATTATATGTAATGAGCGTTACTCCAGCACAATGGTACTGAAATCTCTTTATTGTTATGCGAGAAATTGGGTTTTAGTTTGTGACCATGAGTGTTTGAGAAGTTCACTTATGTTAATATCCATGTGAGATTCACACCAGTAACATTGTGAGCATATCAAAGAACTGCATATAGCAAGGCAATTTATCATATGGATATCAGAAGTTGCGATCATGTTGATATGGAGTAAAAAAATCTTTTTCCAATTAATATTTATATAGAAGTGATTTTAGGTAGTTCTCTGGTTTAACATGCATTCCTATGTACAATGATCAGGGATGAGCCTAAAGGGGGCAGCAGGGACGGTGGCCCCCAGGCTTTGACGAATGGTATGCAGAAGTCTTAAGCTTGGTGGCTTGATAGACTTATCCACTTAAGCTTTCAATAGTTTCTCCTTCATCTATTTCATTCTAAGTTTTATACCCAATCAACTATAACTGATTCCCATTGATCTCAAGGACATAAGGCAACAATATAATTTAGGGATTTTTCATATTAGTTCCTTACATCTCTCACATTTTGAAATTAGTCCCTCAAATCATTAAAATTGCTATTACATAGTTATTTTAAAATTAGTCTCTCCAATCAAGAGCAGGGTCTCAATTAGAGAGGTTAATTTGAAATAACTTATAAAAACGAGGAACCTAATGCAATTTTAATGATTTGAGATCTCAAAATAATTTTAGAAACGAGGGACATAATAGCAATTTTAATGATTTGAGAGACTAATTTCAAAATATGAAAGATTTATGTGACTAATACTGAATAAAACCCTTAATTTAATATGTATATGTTAGTTTTATGTATTGCAAAGTAGTCAAAATAGCCCTTCAAATTAAAATAGTTAAAATATTTACTATGTACCTGATATGTCAGTTAAAATGTATGTTCTTGCCTCCACTTTAATAAATATGTGAAACTTCACCAAGTTTAGTTATTACCTTTCAATGATTTTATATTATTTGTTGTTGTGATATTTGAATTGAGTTTTCTTAACTTCTTAGCTTTTAAATTAATATTAGAGCCTCTAATATTGTCAAATTTGCTGATTTATTAATTTCTAAATTAGTTTTCTTAAATACTTAGCTTCAGAATTGGGTTTTCTTAACTTGTTGAGATAATTGAATTGAGTTAGATTAGAGCATTGTATCGTCAATTAATGAATTTATGGCGGACAGTCTTTTTGAAATCAACAAAATGAAAGGAATGATTTTAATTGATAACAAGAACTATATTTGCTCATTCGTGACTGTGAGCCCCCCAGCCAAATAATCATGGACTCATCCTTGTCAATGACCAATACAAATTTCATATGTTGTATAACTATGCTAGAGACACATGATATATTTGATGTCAAATTATTATTTAAGTCATGTTTTTAATGATTTTTTATATACTTTTCTGCATTTGAAGATGTTTGATTTTTTTAAAGGGTAAATTGCCTAGAATATCACTCATCTAATTGAGTAAACATATTTATTGGTTCCAGTCCGTTGCCAGTAATGTTTTCATGGACATCTGGAGTATATTGCATGCTCCCTCATTTTACATCTTGCTTGTTTCTTTTTACATCTTGCTTGTTTAACTATTTCCCTGTATTTCATACCTCATAAGTGGTTGAGTGAGTTGGCTTGTTGGTCGATATGTTAATCTCATTTATTTTCCCTTCCATGTCTACACCAAAACTTTAGGATTTTGTAAGGCAAGACGCATTACAGATGCTTGAGAATGCATTGGGAGGTTCAGGGGGTAGTGGTGCTTCTGCAGCTTATTCTGAAGCTTTTCGTATTATCATGCGAGTGGGTGTGAGTGACAAATCTCCTATTGTAAGGATAGCTGCAGCTAGATGCTTGAAGACATTAGGGAGCATTGGTGGACCTGGCCTAGGGATCACAGAACTTGAAAATTCCATTGTTCATTGTGTAAAGGTATATCTTTCGTGTATTCTCTCTTCATCTCTGCAAAATTTAGTTCTGTTTCAACCTTTTCAAGTTCACTTTTTTGTATTTTAATTTTTTGAGATGCATCTTTCTTAGATCTGATTCATGGCTATCATTCTGTCACTATCGCATTTCATTAGGCTCTTGAAGATCCTGTTTCATCTGTTAGATATGCCTTTGCTGAAGCCTTGGGCGCTTTGTTAGCTCTTGCAATGAATCCTGATGAACAGGTATACACGCTGTTAAAGTAGCTACCATGCATTCTTATTTCCTGTCTTTTATAAATGAATTATAGATACTTTTTCTTAAAGGTAAAACAACAAGGAAAAAATCATCCTGTTGCTGCTAAGAAATTGGATGACTGTTTGCAAAAGCATTTAATATCACCATTCACTAGAGGTAAGTTCTGTGTATGAAATGATACAAATTACACACTTCTACTTCGGTAAGACTTTTCAGTTTTCATTTGATGATTGTAAGTCTCCATGTTGGTGTTTCTCGTATGGTGTGTGTGATATTTTGATAATGGATGTTCCTTCTTGATATTCAAATTTTCATGGTTTCTTGTGAGATGTCAGTCATCATTGTTTTTTTTATTTGTGCTTTACCAAGCTGACAGCCTGATACTGCATCATCACTGGTACTGCTAAATGCATTATGTCCTTTAACTTTTGAAGCACATCAGTAAGACCATTTTCCTTTGTGAGTTTTCCTGCAAAATTCTTTAAGATTGTTATTCTACATACATACATACATATATAGATGCATATAAAGGTTGCCCAAGTGCACGAGGTTCCACCATTGCAGGGTCTTGGGGGTCAGATGTACGCAGGCTTATCTCTGCATGCAGAGAGGCTGTTTCCAAGATTCTAACCCGTGACGTCCAAGTCACAAGGCACCAACCTTACCGTTGGACCAAGGTTCACCCTCTATATATATCACCTTTAATATCCTGACGAGCAACCTTTAGAGAATTTGCTTGAAGGTTAGAAAGAAAATAACTGATGTCAACTTTAATTGTAATTGCCATAAAACTATTTCACCCAAAACATGAGCTATTGGATTGGAGCTAACAATGCATGCCTAGCTAACTCAATGCTCCCCCTTATGTTAGCCGTTTGGCCACTTGGAAGGGCGTCCTGCTGAAGTCACATGGAAAAGTAGACAAATGGGATAACCAATTTATTTTCAAATAACAATGATGAGGTCTGAACACAACACCTAAGAAATTTGGCGCTCCAACATTATGTTATGAAACTAATTCACCTAAAGCTTAAGCTATTTGATTGTGAGCGAACAATGCTATCTAGTTAACTTCGTTCATGCTTAAGTAGTAATTTAACATCTTCATATTTAAAGTGCAAAATTGTGTTCTTTTTTACAGAATTTGTAGTTCTTTCTAAACAGCTGATGTTAACTTTACAATTTTGACTCATGAGAATTTATATTGCTAATTACAAATCTCATTTTCTTGCAGCAAGTGGGACCCGTGCAAAGAACCTGCGAATTGGACTGACATTATCATGGGTGTTTTTTCTACAGGTAGGTATACTTGAATAACAAGGTCACTTCATGGATAGTGCTTTTAGCACTAAACTGACTAAAGTTTTTAAACTGTGTCACTGCCTTACTCCTTTTGTTGACTATGAAATACATAATCAGAATTTATAGTAACAAATCTTCACTGTTTCCTATGAAATTCGGTTTAGGCCATAAATTCAGTTTGAAGTTTTCAACATTGCCTATGAAATCACCTACCAGAGTTTCCTATCATTGTTTATTTCGGCAATTCGGATTCTATTTAAGAAAGAACGTTGAAATATTTAACCTTTGGTATTTAAATCATTTATTTTTCATCCCTTTGAAAAAGCATAAGCTGCCTGAGCAGTTTAGTTATCTTTTGCGAGTTGGACTTTATTCTTAATTACTCCAAAATGAATTTTCCGAATTCATTTTCTTCCAAAATGTTAGTTTTTCAATAATCTGTTACAACATACATGGTCCTGTTGTACACCACCCATTTCTATCTCCACATAAGATAAGAAGATGGGTAAATGAGGAGAACAAATTCTTGATCTTGACTTATGCTTTAGTGTGGACCACATTGTTCCTTTCAAGTAAGGCCTCCTATGAATTCCTTTCAAAGTTTCTACGCAACTTCAAATTTTGGGAAGTGGAACTTTGTTTTCTTTCCAAGTTTGAAGTGCATACAGGACATAGTGTCACCGGCTCATTTTCTCACATGTAAAAGGATTTATCTTTTTGTTTGAAATTGTTGCTTTGATAAGTTAAAAAGTTAATGTTGCATGTGATCCTCAACTGTGTCTTGTGTTGTGCTACTGAATCTTGCATTCTTAGTTAGCTAACACTGGTATGTTGCTCATTGATTTTCTGTATGGTGTAGTTCTTTATGCTGATACCCTAGTTTATCCCTCAACCCTTGCCATAACTTCCTTTTTTTTCTGGCAAAACTATTAAAATGATATTATCCATTCCAAATCCAGCTGGGTCCATATTTTAAGCAGACAAAGAGAAAAAGAAAACACTGCTGTGCATAATCTAGAATTCAGCCTATAGGCGCTCAATGCTCAATGTGCTGGTGAGTGTTAAAAAGTATAAAAAATATATCCCTCAGTCTTCTTTTAGGAGGTTAGTGTAGTCGCAGGGACATCAGATATCTGCTTGGTAGTTACAGTTCATTCTTTCTACTGAAATTTCATATGATGCAGGTGATCCGGCTCAAGTATCATCTCCCAGATAGTGAACTACAGAACTTTTCGTCACTGACCTTGGATATGCTTCAGGGGAATGCTTCTATGGATGCACATGCACTGGTAACTTTTCTCTTTTTATTTTATTCTTTAAAAATATAAAGTTGGAAGTGCTATGACTCTGCATTCATATCTTAAATTACTGTTGATTGATTTTCAAGGTATCCTGTGCAATTTGTGTGTGGATGTTGACACTTAGAAACAAAATTTGATAAGTATCATCCTGTAAAAGTTCCATCCATGTATACACATGCGAAGATACATACATAAACATTTAGACGCTCGCATATATGTCAATTTTAGGTAAATAATTTTCCTTTTTTAAGTCTTTCTTAGTTGTCTTTAAAACTGGAGGAACTTAGAAATTAGTGAAATCAGATTTTTTTTATTATAACTTTTTTAGGGTTAGATGCAATCTTTTTGTGGTAGGTATGGTGGTTTTAAGACACAAACCTCAAGATCATATTTTGGGAAAATGGAAAATATAAGTATTTGTTTTTTAAATCATTCGATTTATGTAAAAGGTGTGTGTATGTCCATGTATAGGGTGGGTGCGGATGTGGGTGTGGGTTTGGGCAAAGTGTTCTTATGGAAATTCCCTCCTGTATGGCTGTATCTAGTGAAGAAGCAGCCTGAAATCTGATGGTGCATCATCGCAATGGATGGTAATTGGATGATCAACACCATTCATCTCCCTGCACTAAAATGATTGCCTATAAAAAAAAATCATGTATTCTGATACCCTTTTGACCGCGTCTCAAGTGGTTGTAAATCACTGATTTTTTAATAATAGAACGTACCCTCCCTTTCATCATGCACCACCTAATAAATTGTACCTGCTTCTTAGATTTGGTTAAGGTGCTTGAGTATAACTTTGCTCTTTTAACTTTTTGTAACATATAATGTGATTTTTATTGGTTTTGTATTTCTGAAATTTGTACTGCACGCACGAATTGTCGAAGTTGAAGACATGAATATTATACTACATTTGTTAACATTTCCATACGGATATGACTTCTGGTAGTATATCTATGTCCTGGTTTTGCCACTGACAACTCAACTCCCTTTATGTTTGGAGGCATGTGTTCTGTACATTCTTCGTGTGGGCATAACAGATCAGATGACTGAGCCAACTCAAAGAAGCTTTTTGATCGTTATGGCAAGACAGGTCATTTGTAATCTCTGGTTGTCAGTTGCTTTTTTAAAATTTATTTTTCAGAATAAATGCTTTCCTGGTCTTTCCTTAAACATACTTTTTCTAATCTTGTGTTTTGCAGCTAGAATCTGCTAATTATAGTCCATCAGTGGGTGTTGCTACATTGCGTATCCTCTCATATCTTTTGAAAATATTGGGCGAGGTAGTAATAATATTCTGGCTTATTTTCTGTTTCTTCTAACTATGTTGTTTCTTTATGTAATATTGGGAGCGTTAACCATAATTCTTGTACTTCAACCACTGCCTTGTACGGTTCCAAATTGGTGTTTCTTAACCTGTTTCCCCTTTTCTCTGTTTAGTGATTGCATGTCCATGAGTGTGTAATTTAGGGTTTAGCTTTTCACAGTTGAAATATACTAATTTGTAATTCTGAAGTTCTAACTTGTAAGTTGCAAGCATGTATAAGCTTAATGGTATTGACTGGCTTAGGAGTCATGAAGCTGACTGAAAGTAATAGGAGAACACTTTAACAGTTTAATATTATTTATCTGCTCTTTGAGGTAATGCACAAACCAAACTTTGTCGTTCCAGTTCTCCCTTGTTGTTATCATTATCTGGAGTTTCGATTGTTTCAGTAGTTCAAAATATAATTATTGGTACATGGAATAAGTTAGTTTAGTCACAAGTTTTTCTTTTATCATCGATTTCTTCTTGTTTCCGCCATTGTAATACTATCCAGTCAACTTTTGTTACTTCAAATCTTAGATCTCTTCTTACGTTAGTTATTATCAGCCTTGTAAGCTTGTAGTGATGGTTATTGTCCTCGGAAGCATGTATTCCTCATTATTTAGCCAATATCTGCAATCTCACCACTTCCAGTTGGATCTACTGCATGCATAAAATTCCATGCATATGGTTGATACATAGGGTAAGGCTGATACTTCAAACCTTGTGTTAATACAATTTAGATACTTTTTATGCATGTAGATACTGTGCCGATTTATCAGTGACTAACATATTTTGTTTCAAAGCGTGAACAAATACAGTATAACAATGTAAACTTGTGATTCCAATTTGGTCCTTTGGCCCAATTTGGACCCATGATTCCATTTGCCCTCCTAACTCTTAAGATGAGTGCAATTTTCCTGCCCTTTCTTTTAGGAGGTGTTTGTGGTTGCTAATGGAAACTGTTCAACACTATCGTAGAGAGTAAGTGCTTTTCAGCAAGATCGGATGTTTGGTTGCCACTTTCAGAGCACTCAGTTAAACTTATAACAAGTCACAAGTCGAAAAAATTGCAGCTTGGAGAAGCCAGTTTTTCTACCTTAAGCTAACAGCAACAAAATTATGGTAGTGATGATGACGTTGATGATGATGGTCATGAATATGTATAAACACATTGCCTGTAGCATCTTTGATAAGGTTGCTTGACAGTTAATACCTTGTTGTAGAAACTAAAGATCTTGCATATTTTTGGTATCTGATCAGTTGGTTGTTATTTGTTTCAGTGAAAGGTAAATCAGTGTCGTCGACATTAACATTCATTTATTTTTGTATATTCATCTACACTCAGTTTGTGCATTTGAATTTTGCAGGTTCCAGTGGAATTCAGAGACATCCTTGATAACACACTGGTTGCAGCAATGTCTCATTCTTCATTGCATGTAAAGTCTTAATCACACCAATTTGTCCTGTTTATTTTGGTAATTTTTTATTGTAATTTTTTTCCTGTTGCAAATATAAATCTTGTAAAGAGGTAATGTTAAGTGCTCTTATGAATTATGATACTATTATCAAACTTGTAAACCATCCTATTTTGATGGCTGCTATAGGGTCCTGTATTCCAGATTAATAGTTATTGGTTAATTTAGTAACTATTGCTTAACCTTATTGGTTATTGCCTTATACCAGACTAAGTTCCAGTGTCATTGGCTTGGGTTCAAAAAAATTAAATACTTAAAATATAATTTTTTTGCACAATTAATTAGCATCTAAACATCATATTTCATAACAAGATTTTGAAAATCATATTTCCAATTAGAATATAATGTTTACAATAGCTTTCTTCTTGCCTTCATATCTTGAAACTGTTTTATGATATTTTTCTCATCAATGGTACAAAATATGTCTTTTCCATGACATCTTGCCTTCATTTCTTGAAACTGTTTCTTGACATCTTCGTCTTAGTACATTTACCCCAAAGAGAAAACAACAACCAGCGCATTCTTCACCACCAAATCATTTGCATTAACTGGAAATTAATATGTTTTGCAATTTTAGCTTTAGCTTAGTAATTCGTAGGATTAATTTGTATCAAGTTCATCATCACATTACTAAGTTGCATTAGAAATAATCCCACAAACTAGACAAGAAAAAGCTAGATAAAAAGAAATTACAGCAAAAAAAGGGAAAATTGGATTGACCTTGTTTAATTGGGCAATGAAGAAAGGACGAGAAGAACTGATTCTACTCCTCTTGGTCCCTTGGAGTCTTGGGCCGAGGGTCGAGCGAGAAGAAGAGTGGGGAAGAGAGCAAGACTTCTTGCCATGGAGCCAAGGGCCGAGGGCGAAAAAGACTGAAGAGGCAAGGACTTTATGGGGGAGAAGAGCAAAGAGGCGAGGAGACGTTGAAGTGAGCATTATTGTTTTCGGTTCCTCTCACAGTCGCGGTTCATGACTTGCGACACGCGAGATTCACGCAAAGAGGTGAGAGCTAGATAGGAGGTTTAATGGAGTTAGGTATCCTATGCATTTACCCCATAGGAAATAAATATTTGCCAGCTACTCATTACTTGTTTTACTTTTAATAATTTCAAGTTGGGGCCAAGGACCTTTAGCCCTAATATGGCTCTGACCCTGCAGTGCCGGTATTGACTGTATAATGTGGTACAAGTTTTAGTTGTTTCCTTATTTAAAAAATAATCTATCTGTATAAAGTTGGTTGATTAGAACTAGTTTTATCAAAGGCGCGCACCTCATTGCGCCTCACGCGCCTGGCGACGTGGGGCAGTGGCAAAGTGCCCTGCATTTGATGCGGTGCTACCTTTTTGCGCCTCCCAAGCACCCTTTGTGAGGGCTCTTTGCACAGGGCGCATGTAAGGCATAGCCTCATATTCTTTTGTTCTTTAATATTTCAATCGGGCCTTTATACCCGATAATCCAATTTCAAAAAGAAAAATAAACTCATTAGGCCATTTTACTAGCTCGATTGAGAATCTTAACTTGTTCTTATTTACTATTTGATTTTGCTTCTTTATAACCTTGATTTGACTTTTGGGGTGTGTTTGGCAAGCACCCAAAAACTAGGCCAGGTTCAACCCTAGCCCAGTTCTACTATAAACCAGTTTAGTGTTGGACCACCACTTCCTTAGTCCAACACTAAACTAGTTTTATGGCATATTTTTGGCCTAAGAAAACTAGGTTACAACTAGCCTAGTTTTTGCCAATGAAAAGCAAATCCAAAACTGGGCCAGGTTCAGTCCTGACCTAGTTTTAAGAGTTTACCAAACACACCCTTGATCTGGAAAATTATGAATTTTACCATCATATTGAGTGTGTTAGCATTGTGAATTGAGACCTTTTTTTATTTGGTAGTAGATTTTATTTATTTTGACATATTTTTTTGTGAAAAATTCATAAATATGTTCTTTCACGCTTGATTATCTATCTTGAAAATTAATGTGTGTGGTGTGCGCCTCGCTCCACCTCTCTTGGACGCACGCATCCCGTTGCGCCTTGCACGTGTGTATTAAGGGACTTTGCGCCCGGCATTGTGCATTGATAACACTAATTCGGACAATTGTGTATCTTTTTGAACCATAAGCGTTTTTGGATGCATAGAATCTAAAAAGATGATCTTGAGTTTTGTGCTAGAACCTCCACCTTTGGTTTTAAGAGTGTTCAAGAACATATTTATTCAAGGTCGCTTGGTTCTTTCTCATGAACAGATTTATGAATGTTTTGATTGTTCGGAGACCTCGGTTTCATACGTCTCCTCTATGAACACAAATAAATGTAAGGACCTTTTCAATATTCAGTGCCATTTTTATTTAGGCGGTAAATAAAATAAATATATATTGGGTGGGGAGTTAGACAACTGGGAACATCTCCCTTTTTCTGTTTGTTGTTACATTTTTCATTCTTAATGTTTTGTTGCAAAGTTTACCGCTTATCTTACATATCTTTAGAAATGACAAGTGAGAGCCAGTCCAGCGAAAGCCTTTTGTAGTTTGTAGATCTGTAATGCCATTTCATTTTTCTTTCACTCCTATTTCTGTTGCTGTACTTCCAAATGGGAAGTCAATATAAGTACGGTTAGTGGAATCACTGGAATGAATGAATGTTACATGTAAAGGTGGAGTTTTTTTTATCTCCTCAGGAAAAAATTATATTTAGGGGATAAGCAGAAAAAGTAAATTTGAACATGCTCCTGATAAAGAAAAGGGATTCATAGATGAATTATATTTGTTATATTCTGTTTGTACTTGTCTTGTACTGTTTGAAGGGTTTTTACTCTTCACTACGAATGCCTTTTGATTAGCCGATTGGCAAAACTTCATTTCTGTTAATAAATTTATATGAGGTAGGATTTTGTTATTGTGGGCTCTTTGGGTAGTTCATAATTCTCTTTTTTTGTAACATTTTCATATCTTGTTTACACAGGTACGTACGGAGGCTGCTTTAGCGTTGCGTGCATTGGCTGAGGTTGATCCTACTTGTGTCGGCGGTTTGATTTCCTATGGCATGACAACATTACATGCACTGAGAGAAAGTACAGCAACTGGAAAGGTAGATTTACATGATAAGTTTACAAATTGAATGTGCTCATTTGATTTTTCCTCTCCCTTCGGATTTCTTCATTGTGTATTCTTTTTGTGGACATGATAAAATTTCTTCCTCCCTTGTTGATTTGTTAAAAACTTTGTTTGTGATACCAAATTTAATCATCTTCCCAAAATACGTGAAATAAGCTACAATAGGATGTAGCCATCTTAAACTCAAGCTATGATTCTAACAGGAGCATGTTTCATTCATATTTGTATTTTCATTACAACCCTTTCACAATTTAGAATAGAGTTGAATATTTAGCAAACTGCGTTCTTTGATTTTAATTAGTAGCTTTCTTCGAAGAACATGAAGAAATGTGTTTGATGGTTAATATTGGTCGTACGATCATCAAAATGTGTATCCATTTTATATTATTTTTTGTGGCTGTATGTAATATTTTTTAAATTGAGAGTTGAAAGATACCCATCATTCTATTTTTCTTCCTTTAGAACAAGGACAAAATACAGCAGTGTCATCCTGATTATTCTTTGGCTTCAGATATCAGCTCTGAGTCATCTCTCTATTAAGTTAACAACAACAACTATAATTCTAACTACGGACTAAAAGTTTTATTTGAGACGTGACCTTGACTTCAGGAGTGAGTACATGGTAGTTCCCTATAGGTTTTGAGAATAACTAAATGAAGCATGACCACCATTTTCTATCTCAACAGAAAAGGTAAAATTTTATCCTACATAGCTTGTAACCTTGATTCAACATAGTTGAGGTTGACTTTCTGTAATTGTAATTGAGGGTATATTGGGGTTAGCTTTCCGCTATTATGCAGTTAGAATACGATGAACTATTCTTCCACTGGCTCCTTCCTTGTCTTCAGTTATTGTATTGTCCACTTTGTTCTACATTACTCTTAGTTGTCAGGTAGATGAAATTATAACTTTCTGCACTTCTGTTTTGCTTATCACAACTTGTTGACCTTGTTGTTGCTAGGGAGATATCTGAGACCCTAAATTGGTAGGAACCATAAGATTGGTCTCTCCAGGCCCTGTGATGCTGAAGCACGTAGTATTTAAAATGGACGTATCATCTGCCTGTGATGTATGAAGGGTACAAGGCAATGTTTGTAAGTTGTCGAGAGATGGCGATGTGTGACACAGCTGTTTCAGTAGTAACTATAGATGTGAATTGTAAGCATTGTCTTCTTGACATAGTGGACCAACCCACTTTTTACTGTTACATCTAACCCGTCTTCTTACATAAAACATATATAAATTCGAAGAGGAACAAATACGGATGTTAAAGATAGTGCTAATGATTCAAATGTGTTCATTAAAACTACTTACCAGTTACATAAAACATATATAAATTCAAATGTGTTCATTAAAACTACTTACCAGTTACCACATAAGAGAGCCAGTAGACATTCACATATATTCAGATCTTCAAGCCTAGTGACTTGGTCTTGCTAAGTACTCTCTTTTGGTACGGCTTCAAAAACTTCACAACGATTTGTTGCAACGCATTTAGTTGCAATGATTTGACATGGAAATGTTTGATTCTCAAATTCCATTGATGATGAAAGAAAAAGGCAGAATATCTTTGTAGAGAAAGAAACAAGGCAAAGTTATTAATCCATCTAACCCTGATCTCTCTCTCTTAAATAGAGATTAGGAGGGTTACATAAGCAGGTGTGGATATTGGACCAATTACCCAAGTACCTAAATAACTTAACATTTAGCAACATCTAACACTCCCCCTCAAGCTGGAGCTTATATCTCAAAGTTGCCAAGCTTGTTACACAGAAGAACAAAATAAGTAGGTAAAAAGGCTTTGGTGCCCAGAGTAGTCGAAGACGCCATTTATTTGTTTGCTTCACCTAAAGTAGCCACAGAAATTTACATTTAACTTCTCTTATGATTCTGATATATGATACCCTATCTTAGAAATTTACATTTGAAATCTTCGATACTTTTTTCTGACATGCATGTATTGAACGAGCTGTTGTTATTGTTCTTTATGTCTGAGAAAACGTTTCTCTATTTGCTTAAATATTTTCACTCAATTCATATTTTGCAGATATCAAATATGCTTTAGAATTACTGTCAGGGCTTTATGTTAGTTTTCTTTCTCTTAAATCACAGGAAATGATTTGAGTCTTGAGCTTGATGCTTTACACGGACAAGCAACTGCTCTAGCAGCCCTGGTCTTTATCTCACCAAAACTATTACTTGGTTATCCTGCAAGGTAAATATCTTTGAGTTTTTTTTAAACTGTATATTGTTGAAGTCAACTATTAACTGTTGAACTGAAGCTTGTAATTCTTTTATCGTTTTCCTTATGTCTCGGATCCTTGTGTTTTCCCATCTTTTTGATAAAAATTTTGAATATTTTTTTAATAATCCTGGTTTTCCTTTTTTTGACTTGTGTTGCTTGAGAATATATTTACACAGATTAAATTAGCACCAACTTTTGAGTTATTAATTTGCATGATCTTTCAATCAGAATTATTTCTAAAAGACTGATATACTATCATCTACAGGCTCCCTAAATCAGTCCTTGAAGTTTCAAAAAGGATGCTGACTGAATCTAGTCGCAGTCCTGTGGCAGCAACTGTGGAAAAGGAAGCAGGATGGGTGCTTTTGGCATCTCTTATCAGCTCTATGCCAAAAGAGGTGCGTTTGGTATTTCACGTCATTTAAGTTGACGACCGTCTACCTATTCTTTCCTCTTAATGATCCCTTCCCCTCTTTTTCCTTTAAAATATATGCAGGAGCTTCAAGATCAAGTCTTTGATATTCTTTTACTTTGGGCAGAGCCTTTTCTGGGAAATCCTGAGTCTTATATTAGGAAAAATCAGGATTTGATCTTGGAAATGCGGTAAGTTGACTTCCTATTTCCATATTAGATATTTGTTGAAGTTATGCATTAGTTTTTTTATGTTGTAATTTGATTTCTTTCTTTGTTGTATGCTTCAATTTATAATGCAAAAGTGAATCTTTTGACAGACACTATAAACTCCAGTGGCCTCTACACTGATCTAGAGATCATCAATGATTGTTATATCGATTTCTTGTGTAGATAAAATCAATTTAAATAAACTTTTGCTACCCTTTCTTATATAGAATGTATGTTTTAGAAAATTTTCTTCTTTGCAATGGTGATTATTCATCTTTCAGAAAGAAATATATATGCATTTCAAGACCTTCCTTGAACAAAGAATTTTTCAACTGATATACTTAGTACTTAAAGTGTTATTTCCTAAGGTATGTCGGACAAGTGTTACAAGTGTCAGATAGGGCATCCTATAAAGTATCCACGCAATATGTTGTCCAGGAGTTGTCTACTTAAGCTTTCCTTGGACACAAGTATTTCACTCATACGTAAGGTGGTACCTATATGTGGACCTATGCAATAGGGCCTCATTGGTCACAGAACAAACATTCAAGTAGGTCATGACAAAAGCCATGGGCCCGAGCTCAGTAGATTATACTGTTAATGATCCCAGAAAGCCTGCTATGGCATTTTTTCAAATACAAAAGGAAGAGGGAGAAAAGATAGTGAGATTGTCGGGACTTTACGATCACGAGTCTAAGTTGTCTATACTTCCCTTCCATGTGGCTCTTTCTCTGACTGTTCACACTCATTTTTCTTTCCCATATTTACTTGGACCAGCTGTTGAGGAACAAATACGGATGTTAAAGATAGTGCTAATGATTCAAATGTGTTCATTAAAACTACTTACCAGTTACATAAAACATATATAAATTCAAATGTGTTCATTAAAACTACTTACCAGTTACCACATAAGAGAGCCAGTAGACATTCACATATATTCAGATCTTCAAGCCTAGTGACTTGGTCTTGCTAAGTACTCTCTTTTGGTACGGCTTCAAAAACTTCTCAACGATTTGTTGCAACGCATTTAGTTGCAATGATTTGACATGGAAATGTTTGATTCTCAAATTCCATTGATGATGAAAGAAAAAGGCAGAATATCTTTGTAGAGAAAGAAACAAGGCAAAGTTATTAATCCATCTAACCCTGATCTCTCTCTCTTAAATAGAGATTAGGAGGGTTACATAAGCAGGTGTGCATATTGGACCAATTACCCAAGTACCTAAATAACTTAACATTTAGCAACATCTAACACTCCCCCTCAAGCTGGAGCATATATCTCAAAGTTGCCAAGCTTGTTACACAGAAGAACAAAATAAGTAGGTAAAAAGGCTTTGGTGCCCAGAGTAGTCGAAGACGTCATTTATTTGTTTGCTTCACCTAAAGTAGCCACAGAAATTTACATTTAACTTCTCTTATGATTCTGATATATGATACCCTATCTTAGAAATTTACATTTGAAATCTTCGATACTTTTTTCTGACATGCATGTATTGAACGAGCTGTTGTTATTGTTCTTTATGTCTGAGAAAAGGTTTCTCTATTTGCTTAAATATTTTCACTCAATTCATATTTTGCAGATATCAAATATGCTTTAGAATTACTGTCAGGGCTTTATGTTAGTTTTCTTTCTCTTAAATCACAGGGAAATGATTTGAGTCTTGAGCTTGATGCTTTACACGGACAAGCAACTGCTCTAGCAGCCCTGGTCTTTATCTCACCAAAACTATTACTTGGTTATCCTGCAAGGTAAATATCTTTTAGTTTTTTTTAAACCGTATATTGTTGAAGTCAACTATTAACTGTTGAACTGAAGTTTGTAATTCTTTTATCGTTTTCCTTATGTCTTGGATCCTTGTGTTTTCCCATCTTTTTGATAAAAATTTTGAATATTTTTTTAATAATCCTGGTTTTCCTTTTTTTGACTTGTGTTGCTTGAGAATATATTTACACAGATTAAATTAGCACCAACTTTTGAGTTATTAATTTGCATGATCTTTCAATCAGAATTATTTCTAAAAGACTGATATACTATCATCTACAGGCTCCCTAAATCAGTCCTTGAAGTTTCAAAAAGGATGCTGACTGAATCTAGTCGCAGTCCTGTGGCAGCAACTGTGGAAAAGGAAGCAGGATGGGTGCTTTTGGCATCTCTTATCAGCTCTATGCCAAAAGAGGTGCTTTGGTATTTCACGTCATTTAAGTTGACGACCGTCTACCTATTCTTTCCTCTTAATGATCCCTTCCCTCTTTTTCCTTTAAAATATATGCAGGAGCTTCAAGATCAAGTCTTTGATATTCTTTTACTTTGGGCAGAGCCTTTTCTGGGAAATCCTGAGTCTTATATTAGGAAAAATCAGGATTTGATCTTGGAAATGCGGTAAGTTGACTTCCTATTTCCATATTAGATATTTGTTGAAGTTATGCATTAGTTTTTATGTTGTAATTTGATTTCTTTCTTTGTTGTATGCTTCAATTTATAATGCAAAAGTGAATCTTTTGACAGACACTATAAACTCCAGTGGCCTCTACACTGATCTAGAGATCATCAATGATTGTTATATCGATTTCTTGTGTAGATAAAATCAATTTAAATAAACTTTTGCTACCCTTTCTTATATAGAATGTATGTTTTAGAAAATTTTCTTCTTTGCAATGGTGATTATTCATCTTTCAGAAAGAAATATATATGCATTTCAAGACCTTCCTTGAACAAAGAATTTTTCAACTGATATACTTAGTACTTAAAGTGTTATTTCCTAAGGTATGTCGGACAAGTGTTACAAGTGTCAGATAGGGCATCCTATAAAGTATCCACGCAATATGTTGTCCAGGAGTTGTCTACTTAAGCTTTCCTTGGACACAAGTATTTCACTCATACATAAGGTGGTACCTATATGTGGACCTATGCAATAAGGCCTCATTGGTCACAGAACAAACATTCAAGTAGGTCATGACAAAAGCCATGGGCCCGAGCTCAGTAGGTTATACTGTTAATGATCCCAGAAAGCCTGCTATGGCATTTATTCAAATACAAAAGGAAGAGGGAGAAAAGATAGTGAGATTGTCGGGACTTTACGATCACGAGTCTAAGTTGTCTATACTTCCCTTCCATGTGGCTCTTTCTCTGACTGTTCACACTCATTTTTCTTTCCCATATTTACTTGGACCAGCTGTTGAGGCAGAAATATTCTCTTTATAGTTTTCTAACAGTTCTATAATCTTGTCACTGACTTTTCCATTGAGTTTGCAGTGCTGTATTGTCAAATCCTCTCTGTTAATGTTTTTGTATTTGTTTTACCTGAACTGACACTATGCAACTCTACACATCGTTTTTACTATTTAATGTGCTGATTTCATTATTTGTTTGGGCCTCTCTCCTCTCACAGATTGAACATGTCTGTGTAAGTCCTTATCTTTTGAGCTTCTGAGGCTGTCTTTAGGAAATCACTTTAAACTCACAGCTCCTCTAGGGTGATCTAAACAGAGACCTATACGCACATACTGAAGCAATTATGCTTAGGCGTACATCTTGATGAGGATGACAGCCCAACAAACTTACAGGATTTTGTACAAAATGAGGAGTCAACAATTATATGATCTTATCACTCAGAATAATAAAGATGAATGTTTTCTCTCTGGCAAAATTGCGGGTTCACTATGTGACTTGCATGGTTACTTGTACATTACGGTTTATGAGCACTAATACCACATATAGTACTGCTATTTGCAAGGTTTTAAAACATGATTGCATATGTGATTTCGTTCAGTCTATTGTTTATGTGTTACTTATTGAGTTTCAGTTACTGCTTATAAAGTTGTAAGATATATAATTTTTATTTGAGTAAAATGTTGTTGATGTGCTTTTTAGTGTTCTTTTTCCCTCCCTGTTACTCGTTATTTGATGTACTCATGTGTGATTGGTAGTGACTCAATGGCAATACCCTAAACTGCTTGTACTGCAACAAGTATTGTTTTTTACTCCCCCTTTTTTGCTTTTCATTCTCTTTATTTCTCTGAGAATTCGGTCAGACTGTGCTTGTAGTGCAGTAATTGTTACTAAGTATCTTTTATGTTTTTCTTACGGTACTGGTATTGGGCAAAATTATTGCAGTTTGGATTGCTTTCTTTAGAAACCAATATAGAATGGTTGATATGCAATGGTGACTGAAACTTTTACCATACTCATTTTGTTTGCTTTTATTTGTGTTTTCTGCGCTGATATCATTGACCTATCCTCTATTGTTTATTAAATATTTACTTCAATTCTTTGTTCTATCTTTTTAGTGTTATGACAGCTGCAATGGAAGCTCTTACTGCTTTTATTAAAAGCTTCGTCTGTCCGACTGCAGCTGCTAAAAATGGTGTAGTCTTGCTTCAACCAGTACTGGCATACCTTAGCGGGTAAACTCATCTTTTCTATTGTTCTTGGTCTGTTTTGATTTTCTTGCAGTGGTTTAGTTTTCAATATTAAAGCTCAAAACATAATGTTCTCTATATTGTATAATTGCAAACAGTGCTCTGTCTTACATATCGTCTTTATCTTCCAAGCCCTTGCAAAATATAAGGCCTGCATTGGATCTGTTCACCGTCAAAACATTGATTGCCTATCAGTCAGTTTCTGACCCAATGGCATATAAAACTGAACATTCTCAGCTTATGCATATATGCAGTGTACCATTCAGGTAATAGGATTTTTTCATCTATAAATATTTTCTGACATGACATCATCAGTTTGCTTCTCAGATGATCTTGAATAATTGTCATGTCTTAGAAGTTTCTTTTTTTCTTTTTTATTTTTTCACCTGTTCTACTGTCTGGTTTGCAAATATGAAGTGATCCTTCTGGAAGTGAAGAGAGTTCGTGCTTGAGGTTCTTATTGGATAAGCGAGATGCTTGTCTAGGTCCTTGGATACCTGGAAGGTAACTTCTGTTTTTTGTGCATGCAATCTTATACGCGTATAACTTCGTTTAGGGAAAATCATGCCATTTCTCCATGTAACTGGTATCAAAGTATATATAGCTATACTGAGTTTTTTTTTTTATTAATCTTTACAAAGTATAGCATGTATGTGAGCATGCGAGGTTGCTTGAGAATTCACGTATTCTTTATTTTAACCTTTTGTCTATGTCAGGGATTGGTTTGAGGATGAACTTCGAGCTTTTGATGGTGGTAAAGATGGACTTGTGCCCTGTGTATGGGAAGATGAACGTAGTAGTTTTCCTCAGGTAATAAGAGTTCCATGCTTACATGCACAATGACGCATACATACATGCATATAAGCGCGTATGTGTATATATTTTTTATCTGTGGGCGCTCTCTTCAATTTCCTTTGAACCATTTCTTTCGTTCATTTTTATAATTCATGTGACTTGTTTATGTATATTCCATCAATGAATTTTCATTTTCAAAATTTTACTTTATGTTAATATTCTTTTCCATGATGGTTCCATATATATTTTGTTTTCTCATATTTTATTTGATCTTTTTATTAATGTACTATTTATTAATGACAACATATTCATGCATTTCATATGAGGTTGTTGGGTGATACATGATTCTGGGTTTATTGAAATGTCAATATGTTTTGAAATAGACCGAGAACATGAAGCAAGATGTCAAATTTGATATAGAACTGGTTCTATAGTGTTAGTGCTTGTGTGAAGCTCCTGTTCAACATTGCAAGCTCAAGGGGATTGGAACCAAATCTTGATTTGTAAGGAAAAGTGAAGTTGGGGTGTATTTCCAATTTTGGTCTACTCAAAGAAGGCTCTCTCCTCGAGGATTCTTATTTGCTTTTTCTTCCTTTTATGTTTTGTTTTCTCTTGTGTATCATATAGTTGCCATTCCTAGACTGATCCGTTGATCGAATTTCCAAAAAAGCATCTGAGTTTCTTGTTTTGTGCTTGATTTTCTCCAGTCTGCATTAGTTGGATTTGTTTTCTGCAATTACAGAGCCTTTTGGGCCATGTTATTGGAATTTGAAGACATCTATCTGAGATATTCAAGCCAGAAATTTGTCAGGATTGAAGTTTGGTAGAACTTCAAGATGAGAATTTGACATGTACCATGAAAGTGACCATTAGTATACTGACTGATAGTGCTAAGCACCTGAGTTTATGGTTTCTGTAGTTTTAGTTGTAATACAGTCAATTAATATTTGCTAGTACTGAGTTTTTTTTATTAATCTTTACAAAGTATAGCATGTATGTGAGCATGCGAGGTTGCTTGAGAATTCACGTATTCTTTATTTTAACCTTTTGTCTATGTCAGGGATTGGTTTGAGGATGAACTTCGAGCTTTTGATGGTGGTAAAGATGGACTTGTGCCCTGTGTATGGGAAGATGAACCTAGTAGTTTTCCTCAGGTAATAAGAGTTCCATGCTTACACGCACAATGACGCATACATAAATGCATATAAGCGCGTATGTGTAAATATTTTTATCTGTGGGCGCTCTCTTCAATTTCCTTTGAACCATTTCTTTCGTTCATTTTTATAATTCATGTGACTTGTTTATGTATATTCCATCAATGAATTTTCATTTTCAAAATTTTACTTTATGTTAATATTCTTTTCCATGATGGTTCCATATATATTTTGTTTTCTCATATTTTATTTGATCTTTTTATTAATGTACTATTTATTAATGACAACATATTCATGCATTTCATATGAGGTTGTTGGGTGATACATGATTCTGGGTTTATTGAAATGTCAATATGTTTTGAAATAGACCGAGAACATGAAGCAAGATGTCAAATTTGATATAGAACTGGTTCTATAGTGTTAGTGCTTGTGTGAAGCTCCTGTTCAACATTGCAAGCTCAAGGGGATTGGAACCAAATCTTGATTTGTAAGGAAAAGTGAAGTTGGGGTGTATTTCCAATTTTGGTCTACTCAAAGAAGGCTCTCTCCTCGAGGATTCTTATTTGCTTTTTCTTCCTTTTATGTTTTGTTTTCTCTTGTGTATCATATAGTTGCCATTCCTAGACTGATCCGTTGATCGAATTTCCAAAAAAGCATCTGAGTTTCTTGTTTTGTGCTTGATTTTCTCCAGTCTGCATTAGTTGGATTTGTTTTCTGCAATTACAGAGCCTTTTGGGCCATGTTATTGGAATTTGAAGACATCTATCTGAGATATTCAAGCCAGAAATTTGTCAGGATTGAAGTTTGGTAGAACTTCAAGATGAGAATTTGACATGTACCATGAAAGTGACCATTAGTATACTGACTGATAGTGCTAAGCACCTGAGTTTATGGTTTCTGTAGTTTTAGTTGTAATACAGTCAATTAATATTTGCTAGTGGTGAGTATTTGCTTCATCCTAACTGAACAAGAATTTAGCGTACTGGAACCAAACAAAACCAGGCAATCGAACTGGATCAGAACAAAAATGAATTTTGGATTCAGTCCGGCTCATTGTATGCCAGAAATCAATTTCAAATCTGAACTGGGCTTGGGCCTCATGGCCAGCCCATAGCAATTATATTCAGTTTAGGCCTTCAGATCTGATTCTGGCTTGGGCCTCAGGACACCTGATAACCATTAGAAGAAAGTTATCAAATAAATTTTTCTCCAGCTAGGGCTGGCCTAGTGAAAAATGCGACAGAATGTCACTGTAGGCCTGAAACCTTTTCATATTAAATAATGAAAAATCAACGTGAATATCTTAAACTTCCCCATGCCAAATGAATGAATAAATAAATAAGAATATAAAATAAAACCTTGCCATGGACACACAGAAAGAAAAGAAGAAGAAAACAACCCACAGGGAGATTAAAAAGAAAAACCTCTTGTCACTGAAGGTGTCTGGTTGCCACTCGTGTATGTGCACTCAGCATCATCAGCATCTGTTTCTTCCTGTAAAGCTTTAGAGCCAAATTTTGCAAGTGTTTCAAAAATTCTGGTAGGAGCAGATGGTAGACATTCGCATGGGTCAATTGGTCTGGTGACCCTACATTGTTGGTCATCAAGTAGCTCATGCAAGCAGTAAGCAATCCTTGCCATTTTAGACTAAGTTGATTTTAATGAAAAGGAAAAGATGATAACATTTACCATTGGAAATCATATTTGTTTCTAAGGCACAAGATACGTTTCAATTTAATCACGTAGTGAAAAATAGTTTGGTAGCCACCAAGGTGCATGTCCATGGGAAAGTTGTTTTTTTTTACTTTTTTCCTTTTAGTTTCCAAAAACATGCTGTACTCAGGTCTTTCTGCCGTATCTTGCAAAAGCTTTTGGTGCAAATTATTGGTGAAGGGGTTTCTGTCAACTTTCTGATGAGAAGCGTGTAGATCTGTTTATATTGTTTTCATGTGGCATATTGCTTAACTATACTATGTGTATGTGGGTCCCCATGTGTAGTTTCATCTGTTTTTTTCTCCTTTTTTTGTTGTTCTCTCTTTCTCTGATGAAATTTAGTTTTTACTGATCTTGTGAAGCCGGATCCTGTAAGCAAACTTTTGATCAATCAGAAGCTCCTGTGCTTTGGTACAATATTTGCAACTGAGGTGCATCCTTAATTCAGATGATATTTTGTTTGTAAGATATTTGGGTTTCCAATGTGTTATTGATATTTTCTTGTATCCAGGATAAAAGTGGCATGATCAGTCTAGTTAACAAAATTGATCAATGTCTTAAGACTGGAAAGAAGCTATCTTATCATGCGGCTAGTATTACGAATGCATGTGTTGCTCTCCTGGCTGGCTTGAAGGTGTTAGTCTATATCTATCTGTACTGCTTTAACTAAATGAATGGGATGTTGGTGTTGCTTATTTTATTTCTTTCATATTTACAACTTTCATAGGCTCTGCTTGTTTTGCGCCCTCAAACATTAGGTGCTGAAATCTTGAGTTCTATTCAGTCTATTTTCCAGGTAGACATCATTCTTCCATATTTATTGGTCATTTGATTTAAGCCTGTTTCTTTCCTCATTTTTTTGTCGTACATTTTCTTATTACTTTGGTTCAAGACATGTTTATCTCCACTTAATGTCTTATCACGCACCGGTTTCGTGTTTATTTGTAAAGATCACCTTTCTTTAATATGCCAATGGCAGAATAGTTTTTTATTTTATTTTATTTTATTTGCTTTAATTATATTCTGTACTACGAGAATTTTAAGATGAAACCAAGCTCTTATCTTCATCCCAATAGTTAATGGTATCATTCTTCAATGATTGTTCCAATATATTGCATTACCGTCTAGAATCTCAACAGCCATGAATGTTCTTCAAGAAGCATGCTTGCTTTACTATCATTCATATGATACTCTCCCTAGATACCGCTATTACCTATTTCTTGCTGGCAGTTGAGGAGAGAAAAAGTGTGGAAAAGACATGCTTTTTTACAGCAGCAATGCAGAGTTTGAGATGGATGTGTTGCAGGATTGGGTTTGAAAGGAAGCTCGTACTATGAAAACCACACCTTAGCTTTAGAATGCCCTTGCATGCTAAGGATTCTGTATAAATGTCAGGCCGGTTTCACACTCTAATGATAGCATGTAACAATGTAGGAAAATTGCAACCACAAGAAGTCTTAGAGCAGTTTAATAATTTTTTAATTTATCTGGCAAAATAGTTCACCTCTTTGCCCAGTTATCACAGTTTGTTTATGACCTCATTTGTGGATCAAACTGGACAAAATAAATATCAGAAGATAAGAAAATTTTCAAGGTTACTTTATACATTGAAATAAACAGTAAAGTCTGCAAGAGTATATGTGACTGAGGTCATAGCTTGAACTGTTAAAAATTAAATTGTTTGCCAGTTTCACATCTTGCTCATGCCATATCTCAAACTTCTCAATGTTCTTGTATGGCTGTGATAATGACAATTGACAAGTTGAGATATGGACGTGTTAAGAAAGGAGAGGGTAAAGGTGTTTAGAAAGGAGAGGATATCCATCAGGATGGAAGCGAGCAGCTTAACATAATTACAATAAGGTTCACGCGATGAATTCTGCACAAATGAGGAGGCAGTTCTGTTTCTTATGATGTCTATAATAGTGAAATTATAATTGCCAGAACTATGAGCACTTCATTGTGTATATTGAGATAAACTTGAATGCTTTTTGAAGGATTTGGAGCCAAATCCTCCGTGATTCAATCTTTAGCATTCATATCATTATGGTATAACCCTTACCACAACTTTAGAGTTTTGGTGTAGTGTAATGGACCTTTAACAAAACCAATTTTCTGTCTAGATTATTCATCTTGCGGCTTGTTAATGGATGGACTGAAATTTTTTCTAATATTCAATTTTTGGTTTTAGATACTTTAACGATGTAGATCAATATTAATGGAGTGAATATTTCAGATGAATTGTTAAACTTTATTTTTGGACTGGGCTCCAAATCCTTTTGGAAATATTATCATTTTTATTTATCTAATATGTAATATATTAAATGTGTTAATTGACAGAGTATTCTAGCAGATGGGGAAACTTGTCCTGCACAACGAAGAGCCTCTTCTGAGGGTCTCGGTTTATTAGCTCGTCTTGGCAATGATATCTTCACAGCAAGAATGGTTTGTGTCCTTTGTCATTCAGTCCTGTCAACTTTCACTACTTCCTATTACCTTTATTTGTGATCTTATTTGTTATAAATACTGAGAGTCTCTAATTAAACTAATTCAACTAGTTTATACTGTCGACTCCATTTATTTGTTATTTGAAACCACCTAAGTAATTGCCGCTCTGCTAATATGTACATTTCACAAATATAAACAACAAAACTATTTTGAACTAATCTGGATCTGGTACTTGCATCCTAATTAATAATTTCTGTTTTCTGTTTTATCATCAAATCATTTTCTGCTTTGCTGTTTATATCCTACTTTACTCTCTTAATTGATTTCAGCCTCTGGTATTCCTCATCTATGTCTCCATTTATTCTTGTAAGCTTATTTCTTTTTCTGCACCTTCTTCCTCTTCTTATCCTTTCTTGTTTCTCTCTTTTTTTATGGGTCTGCTCAAATATCTTTGTTTGTTCTATCCTGAATCTTATTTCTTCATTGAATCCATTCAGTATAAATTCCGCATATAGCCTAATTCTAATATCTTGGTCATTGCTAAGAGGTGTCTATTGTTATCTACTCTCGCCTACCGTCCTTCTTATTATCTTACGTGTTTTATCATTATCTTTTCGCATCCGTTCCGTAGTTAATTCAGAGAGTATAAATGTTTTTACGACTTTTTAATTCCTCAAATATTAGTCACTTACTCGATGCCGTTCTCATCCTACCTCTATATATTTGTTTATGGTCAACTGATTGCACTAAAAATAGTTTATCTTATTTTTTGTGATGAGACCAGAATCTGTAGTTGAGTTCTAACATAAATACCTTGTACTTGTTTTTCTCTTTTAAATCCTTTAGTATTATTTTAATTGAAAACTTGCTAGTTTTACCCATCACCGGATGTAATGTTCTTCTCGAGCTCATACTTACATGCTATTTATTTGATTCTAATGAGTAATTTGACGGAAGCCTTGGGTTTGGCAATGATCATCAAATAAAAACTAAAATGCAGGGGTTTGAAGGGCGGGCACAAAGAGACAAGGTTTTTCTTTTATCCATGAGAGAGTAGGAAAGATCTAATTCCTGACTTTCAGTTGTAATCAACTCCTACAACAACAACAACTAAGCCTCTATCCCAAATTTTTTTTGGGTCGGTTTGATTTACCTTATTCTTCCATTCAGTTCTGTTAACCACTATCATATCTTTCTTAATTGCTTCTAACCAAGTTCTTTAAGATATACTTCTAGGGTCCATTTATAATGTTATCAGTTATCCTTTGAAATTACTTTTGGAAGAATTTTCAGTTTGTTGTAGATAAGAAACGATCTGCTAATGATCCTTACTCCACATACCAAAAAATGCTTTATCCTTTGCATTGGAATGTTTGGAGGAACTTCTTACCTTCTCTCTCCCCACCAATGACTATGACGACTGTAGATGTTTCAAGCTTATCCTCACTGAAGGATTATTTTATTTTCTAGTGAGATCTATCTGATTCTCTCAAACTGTTTGTTCCTGTATTTTTATATGGTTCTTTATGTCCTTTCTCATGCCATCTTCTTTTGCCTCTGAATAAGCATCACTAACATTTCCTCCTATTATGGGAAAGCGTTTTTGAAATCATTCTTCACTGTCCTTATGTTATTGAAGTAACATACGTGTTAAACACGCTGTACGCAGATAGTTGGATACTAAATTCTCATAATGTATCCAATCAAAAGAAAGTTGTTCTATGCTTTCTCCTTGTTTGTTGTGGACTATGTTTCCTCCTAACTCCCAAGTAATCTGGAAATCAATTTTCACTCATTTATGAATTTATGTATGATATAAGTTAAGTGTGAAGATAGTTGAATACTTAATTCTCATTGCATAGCCAATGAAAGGAAAGTTCGATGATTTTCTCTTGTTTGCTCTAATACCCTTGTTTGCTTTTCTTAATCAGACACGAAGTCTTCTTGGAGAGCTTGGTTCAGCAACAGACCCAAGCTGCATTGGATCTATTGCACTTTCATTGGGTTGCATTCATTGCAGGTAAACATTGATAATGTAAAATGTTGTTGAATGGTTAGATGAACTCTATTTTCTCATGTTCTAGATGTGGGATTAAATTCCTAAGATCAGCTTTTGGAAAGTTCATGGCAGGCCCTTTACAAATGAGCAGTATAATTTACAGACTTCAGTTAGTATTAAAATGTGATTAAGTGGTTTGAAAAACTTTCCTTCTGTGGTTATAAGCTATATGTTATTTTAGAATCAAAAGAAAAAAGAAACCAATTTTTCATACAAATATGTTAATCATATTTTAGCATTTCAAAATGAGCATGGTATCTGACAGTAATCAGACAGTCCAATCAGTTTGAGGGATAAGTTAATTGCTTATTGTTTCCTTTGAGTTATATTCCCGTCTGATGGACCAGTACTCTCCTATGCTGTTGAACACAAGATTAGGTGAAATGATCTGCTGAATGATTTGAGTCAGAAAGCAAGTTTGCATTCATAGTTTCACCTGTTATAACATTTTGTCAGTTTATTTATTGTTTAAGGGTTGATAACTTGAACTTGACCTTTATATCTTGTTTATGAAGCATTAAAAGAATTGATATTTTCCATTTGGCACACAGTGCAGGAGGAATGGCATTATCGACATTGGTGCCAGCAACTGTAAGTTCAATTTCTTTGCTTGCTAAGAGTTCAAATCCTGGTCTACAGTTGTGGGCTCTGCATGCTCTTCTTTTGACTATTGAAGCTGCTGGTTTGTCATATGTTTCCCAAGTTCAGGTAAATAATTGTAGTTTGGGTAATTGCCTTTACTATTTTCTCTCATGGACTTCTGTAGTAATATTTCTTGTTATGAGATCTGAATCTTTCTTCAAACCTTTTTTTCATTATTGACTCCTGTATATAACTCTTATCAGTTAAATAGTTAGAGCTGTGATCTTTTGTTAACCAAATTTTTTTGTATGTATGGTATCACATACACTTGTAAAACATAAAAATATAAAAGGTAGTTAGAACATTTATGCAAAAGAACAATATAGATTTGGCTATTACCCAAAAATAATAATAATAACCCTGGTTTTTCGATGCTTCTATAACAATTATTTGTTTGTTCGTATCGGTTTACATTGATATATAATCTTTCAATAGAATCTATATGTGCATTTACAGTCATGAAATGCTTTGCTATTGGTATGTAGGCCACACTCTTCCTTGCCATGGAAATTCTTTTGTCAGAGGAGAATGGTTTGTCTGACCTTCGGCAGGAGTTAGGCCGTCTAATAAATGCCATAGTGGCTGTCCTTGGCCCTGAGCTTGCTCCAGGCAGTACCTTCTTTTCTCGTTGCAAGGTTCGGTTATGATTTAATTAAATTTGAAGTTCCTCCTTTCATCTTGTGCTATCCACTTTGTATTGGGCCCAAGAGCGGTTAGTTCACATTGTTTGTGAGGAGGGATTGGAATATGGTAATTATCATGAACTGAAAAGTTAATTATAGATTTGTGGGAGGAGCAATTGTAAGAGCTGTAGGTAAGTCTGGCTAGTGAGAGTAGTACTATGATAGGTGAGCTCCTAGGATGTTCTTTGCTTTGTTTTCATCCATGTACTTTTGTATCTTGAAGGGAGGTAAAGGCTGCGATTCTCATCATTCTTTCAGATTATATTGCTTCTTGTTGACATTTGTTTTTTACAGTCTGTTATTGCAGAAATAAGCTCTTGCCAGGAGACATCGACTCTTCTTGAGTATGTTTCTAATTTGGACATACTTTTCTTTTCTGTTTTTGGGGGTTCGGTTAGGCCAAAAAGAGAGAATATGAGACTTGATATCTGAAACTTGTTTCAAGAGAAGTAGAATATTGTTGATAAAATAATTATCAAAATTGCAGGTCTGTTAGGTTCACTCAACAACTTGTTCTTTTTGCTCCACAAGCTGTTTCTGTGCATTCTCATGTTCAAAGTCTTCTCCCAACGCTCTTTTCTAAACAGGTAACCATAATAATGGTTAGTTGGTATATTTTTTTGCGGGATTTTATATTTATTTCAAAACAAGCTAATATGTTTTGCCAACAGCCTAGTCTTAGATATCTGGCTGTTTCAACTTTGCGCCATCTAATCGAAAAAGATCCGGTAAGAATTTTTTGAAATTTGTGTTTATATTTATGATGAAACTGATAGAGTACTTAGTTTACATGTAATCTTGAACATGAGTTTACGAAAACCATTGCTAGGAACTACGTGATTCAGGCTGCCTGTGAAATGTTGTTGTTTAGCGCTTGCCACAATGTGAAGATCCTTATTGTCATTGGTTGGTAATATGTTCTAATGTTTGTGGAGCATGGCAGGCAGTTTATTTCCTCAGCTTCGCTGGTAGTAAAATTCACCAAAATTTGTAATGCATCAGCAGCAAGAAATTTATATCTTGTCTAAAAAGCCAGAAGCATGCAAAGTACTTAATTCTACTCATGAAATGTATTGGTTATAGCACATATATTTGTCCTTATTATTGCACTCGACATCAAAAGTACTGCTTTATATTAGTTCACTATTATTTTTATTATCATCACACTTGTCCTACTTATACATGGTAAACAAATGCACAAGAGCCCAAGTTCCTTTTAAAGTTTTTGCATTGAAGCCAGAGACTGCAAAATTTAGAACTTTCTACGCTAATGAATGTTCATAATAAACAGAGGTTGTGGTTAAAGTATGCTACAAAAGATGCACAATCGTTATACGTCTGTCAGACTTTCGTCCAGACAGAAACTTATTTTTGAACTGCTTGTTTGAGTCATGCCTGATTGATTAACCTAAAACTTTGATGTGTGGATTTTAATTTTATCACAGTATGATTTGGACTCGTTTAAGTCATAACTTGCACGACATACCTTCTAGAAGATTTTTAATTACTGAGATAGTGCAGACTCGTGACCCAGTCTGATGATGTTTGCATTTGTACCACCATTTTTATCTCTATACGTGACTTGTTTTACAGATGTGACATCTTTGGAACACAATGATGGTAGCACTATATGATTCTCCAAACATCTTAAGCACATAAATTATATGAAAATTCAAATTTAAGAAACTCTGCATCCGGTTCCTTTGCTTCATTGCAGTGGGAGCTTAGTCTAAGTTGCATAGGTACAGGTACAGGATATGGATACAACATGATACAGGTACATGGATATGGAAAAACCTCATAATTCAGAATACCAAGACATTGTGGGATAAGAAATTATGTATCGTATTAAATATTAATAGTTTTATCTGTCATAAGTACGTTTATAAGGCTATAATGGTTGGAAAAACAGTATAGCTAATGTAAAGATCATAAGTTATATTAATCAAAGTTACAAGAAACATCATAGTTCTTTGTTAAGAAGATAGAAAAGTTATATTAATGCATCTGAATGTCAATGAAATTGTGAACTTCCTGTTCATGCATAGATTTTTTTAATTCTTGGCCTTGGATAAATCTAGGACACACCTTCAATAACTACATTTTACATTATAAATTTTCGGATGTCATAGGAGTGTCCTACATGTATCCATCATGTATCACAACGTCCAAGTGCCAGATACACAACTGATACTGGTATCTCCTTGATCGAAAGTATCCGTGCAACATACAGCTTAGTGCTTGCTGTCTGTTCTTTCTATTAATTTGTCATAAGAACTTGCTTGAAATAAGTGGTAATACTTTGGTAATAAATTCATGAATTTATTGTAGCTTCACCTCTTTATTCTGAATCTGAGTTGCATGGATACGGGTATGGCTACTGTACGGGTATGGCTACGGGTACGGACACAACAAGTTTGTAGAAGTTAGGGCATGGGGAAACGACTAAAACACATGGGATGAAAGCATAGTTCTGAACTAGACATGCAAACAACCCATTGAAATTATAGCTTAGAACTGAATATGGGCTGAAATGAGCCTTATCTTTGTTCGAGAAGTGTATGATGAGTGTTTTGAATTAAAAATGTTTTGTATAACTGAGTATACATATGAATAAATGTATGCCTATATTCAAGGAGTGTCCAAAAGTGTCGGGTACTGGTACGACTTCAGTGATAGAAGTACAACATAGTCCTGGATTAAGCCACATATACGCTGATTATTTTTGAAAATTTTAGTTAAAGGCAAATATATCCAGCAGTCTTAACATAATAAATGATCTTTGCGTCTCACCAAAAATTGAAGGTCCCCCCAGAAGGAGCAAATATTTTTAGTTAATTTAACATTCTAGGGCTCAAAGCAAGGTCCAATTCCCGGAAATCTGAAGCAGTCCTTATTTAAGTTTATTTTCTCTTTTGGCTGTCTGAATTGTCTTTATTATTTGCATTCCTTTAACGAATTGATCAACCTCGGTTCTTTTGGCTGCCTAAAGTAGAGAGATATTTCACTTTAGAAAGTTGGTAGTTCATTTTTTCTCCCTAATGTGGAAATAATGTTTCTTCTCAGGTTGCAATGGTCGATGAGAAAATTGAAGAAAACTTGTTCAGTATGCTTAACGAGGAAACTGATTCGGAGTAGGCCACTTTCTGAGTGTCGTAGATTTATTTTTTGCATGTTTGTTTTACTTTGATGACATTTTGCTTATGTATATTTATGAACTTTATTTAACTAACATAGGTATGCAGGAAAAATGCCTTCGGATAACCTGCTTCCCTATTAATATAGTATTTTAGCAATATTTAAGAAACAACAATATAATGTCTTATCAACACTGGAAAATCTATGTTGATGAAAATGATTGATCTAATATGCTTAAGTTAGTAATATATAATTATTTTAATGAAGGTATGTCGTTTATCAATCATTGAAGACATGAAAAGACCTCTCCTATGAGATAGTGTAGATTTCTGTTTTGCACTGTGCTAACGTTCTCAGGTTTCCCATGACCTGTAAGTGAATTTTAAAATTAAATAGGAGTTTTTCCTCTATTAATTATGTCGCTTTATTTTGTTAAAAAATTATTTTTCTTCTATTAACTGTTGTGATATTGGGAGCAGTTGCATCATCTTTTCAGTTTCTCTAGTTTATTTTTCTTTTATACTTAAGGTAGACTCTCAATACAACCTTAATATATTTCAAATGTGAATGAGTATGCATTATACAGACGTTCTGGCTATCATTGATACAGATCTGGCGGAGGACCTATTTATTTAGCTGCAAAGTATGCCGCTGCTTTCTAACAACTATTGTATTTTTGTTCAGTGTCTTAGCAAAGATAAACCTATATTTACAATCCTTCGTTGAAAATGCATGGAGTTCTCCTGTGTGTTTATCTTCTTTCTCATTATTATTTTGCAATCACACAAATTTATAATTGTTAATGTATTCTCAGGTCAGGATTTTGTTCTGTTTTTTCTGTTCTTGCCACTGAGCATCATCCTTTGATACTTTAGGATACTTATTTGAGTGGTTTAATTCAGTACATTTTAATAACTACCTCCATACAAGGTACTTTATTTATATTTATACATTGAGACTTACATTCCTGATTAATTTCTGTTTCTGCAAACCTGTTTAGTTACTTCATGCGCTATATGTAGAATCAATCATGGTGGCATATTGACCAAGACGTTTGTTTTATTTAATCCAAATCGTGGTGTCCATCCTCTCAATTACTTCTATTTTTGACATGCCTGATTTCACACTTCTTTTTCCTAGTTCTTCAGTTGGTTATTTTGTTCACTGCGTTAGTTCATGTTGAGATGGTAGTATATTCATAATATAGTGATAGTTTTTACAAGATTTTCTCCTGTAGAATGGTTATTCTCTTAGGATTCTACTCTGTGAAATAATTAAAAATGATAAGGATGTTGCTTCACCAATCATTACTCATATTTTATCTTTTTGTCTGGTAGGATTGGAAGTCTAGTCCGCTCAACAATTACTCGATTGCTTTATACATCGTGTCCTTCATGCCCATCACGTTGGTTGGCTATTTTTCACAACTTGGTATTTACTTTCTAATTCAACTTGTTTACAACCAGCATCATTCATTTATTGTCATATTTTAAAATTTACTGTGCAGTGTGATCTTAGCTGCTACATATTTTTCATCTGTTACCTCCCGTTCTAAAGTCCTGACATCAGTGTAACATAGAAATGGGAAACCTTTTTGGTAGCTAACCAATCAAAACTGCAGGCCAGCCTTCTTTAAACTTTACTGTGCAGATATTTTTCAGCTGCAACCTCCCGTTCTAAAGTCCCGACATCATTGTAACATAGAAATGGGAAACCTTTCTGGTAGCTAACCAATCAGGACTGCAGGCCAGCCTTCTTTAGAATTGGTAAACAAGCTGAATGGCTGGTTAACTTCTGTAGTGTCAGGAGCCAGCACATCGGAGCAGTAAGCTTTGTATTTTATGTGTTTTATCTATTTAAAATTAGAGCATAGCTGGTATGTTCCATTCTCAAAATGAAACAAGACATATTTATAGGAAGAGTACAAAGAAACAGAAGGAAAGGATTGTAATGCCAAGTGGGCAATCCTAGATAGGAAGTACAGGGGGGGAATAGATTGTATAGAATGCACCCAAATTTCCTGTCCCTGACCCCCTCTTCTCTCAATCCTCACCAAAACTCTCCCTCCCTCTCTCTGGTCCATTGCCGGCTCAGATCTGGATCCAAATGAGAAGATTTAACTATGTAGTTTCTGGATTAGTGTTAAGACTGCAAGTCAACTGGGATTTAGGTAAGAAAATCTGGATAAATTAGTCATTTTTAAAATTTACTAGTCATTTTAATAGAAAATAAAGATAATATTACACTTGGTTCTCTAACATTAAGAGTGTGAAGTAGCTTAATCTCCCAATCTCACTTGGGATGTAAATTAGAAAATGCATCCATTTGGAGAGCAAATTTTGGAGGATGGACGATTTGGAGGGTGAATATGTTAAGGAAACAAAGCAAGTATAATGCATCTAGTTAATACAATCTCTAATGGTTGAGAAAGTTAAATGCCTATCATGAGTGATGACAATGAGTCAGATGACGGTTCTTCCTTTAAAATTAAATAGGAGTTTTTCCTCTATTAATTATGTCGCTTTATTTTGTTAAAAATTATTTTTCTTCTATTAACTGTTGTGATATTGGGAGCAGTTGCATCATCTTTTCAGTTTCTCTAGTTTATTTTTCTTTTATACTTAAGGTAGACTCTCAATACAACCTTAATATATTTCAAATGTGAATGAGTTTGCATTATACAGGCGTTCTGGCTATCATTGATACAGATCTGGCGGAGGACCTATTTATTTAGCTGCAAAGTATGCGCTGCTTTCTAACAACTATTGTATTTTTGTTCAGTGTCTTAGCAAAGATAAACCTATATTTACAATCCTTCGTTGAAAATGCATGAAGTTCTCCTGTGTGTTTATCTTCTTTCTCATTATTATTTTGCAATCACACAAATTTATAATTGTTAATGTATTCTCAGGTCAGGATTTTGTTCTGTTTTTTCTGTTCTTGCCACTGAGCATCATCCTTTGATACTTTAGGATACTTATTTGAGTGGTTTAATTCAGTACATTTTAATAACTACCTCCATACAAGGTACTTTATTTATATTTATACATTGAGACTTACATTCCTGATTAATTTCTGTTTCTGCAAACCTGTTTAGTTACTTCATGCTATATAGTGTAGAATCAATCATGGTGGCATATTGACCAAGACGTTTGTTTTATTTAATCCAAATCGTGGTGTCCATCCTCTCAATTACTTCTATTTTTGACATGCCTGATTTCACACTTCTTTTTCCTAGTTCTTCAGTTGGTTATTTTGTTCACTGCGTTAGTTCATGTTGAGATGGTAGTATATTCATAATATAGTGATAGTTTTTACAAGATTTTCTCCTGTAGAATGGTTATTCTCTTAGGATTCTACTCTGTGAAATAATTAAAAATGATAAGGATGTTGCTTCACCAATCATTACTCATGTTTTATCATTTTGTTTGGTAGGATTGGAAGTCTAGTCCGCTCAACAATTACTCGATTGCTTTATACATCATGTCCTTCATGCCCATCACGTTGGTTGGCTATTTTTCACAACTTGGTATTTACTTTCTAATTCAACTTGTTTACAACCAGCATCATTCATTTATTGTCATATTTTAAAATTTACTGTGCAGTGTGATCTTAGCTGCTACATATTTTTCATCTGTTACCTCCCGTTCTAAAGTCCTGACATCAGTGTAACATAGAAATGGGAAACCTTTTTGGTAGCTAACCAATCAAAACTGCAGGCCAGCCTTCTTTAAACTTTACTGTGCAGATATTTTTCAGCTGCAACCTCCGTTCTAAAGTCCGACATCATTGTAACATAGAAATGGGAAACCTTTCTGGTAGCTAACCAATCAGGACTGCAGGCCAGCCTTCTTTAGAATTGGTAAACAAGCTGAATGGCTGGTTAACTTCTGTAGTGTCAGGAGCCAGCACATCGGAGCAGTAAGCTTTGTATTTTATGTGTTTTATCTATTTAAAATTAGAGCATAGCTGGTATGTTCCATTCTCAAAATGAAACAAGACATATTTATAGGAAGAGTACAAAGAAACGGAAGGAAAGGATTGTAATGCCAAGTGGGCAATCCTAGATAGGAAGTACAGGGGGGGAATAGATTGTATAGAATGCACCCAAATTTCCTGTCCCTGACGCCCTCTTCTCTCAATCCTCACCAAAACTCTCCCTCCCTCTCTCTGGTCCATTGCCGGCTCAGATCTGGATCCAAACGAGAAGATTTAACTATGTAGTTTCTGGATTAGTGTTAAGACTGCAAGTCAACTGGGATTTAGGTAAGAAAATCTGGATAAATTAGTCATTTTAAAATTTACTAGTCATTTTAATAGAAAATAAAGATAATATTACACTTGGTTCTCTAACATTAAGAGTGTGAAGTAGCTTAATCTCCCAATCTCACTTGGGATGTAAATTAGAAAATGCATCCATTTGGAGAGCAAATTTTGGAGGATGGGCGATTTGGAGGGTGAATATGTTAAGGAAACAAAGCAAGTATAATGTATCTAGTTAATACAATCTCTAATGGTTGAGAAAGTTAAATGCCTATCATGAGTGATCGACAATGAGTCAGATGACGGTTCTTCCTTCAAAAATTTTAATCCCAGTTAACCATCTAAATAATGCTCAGATTTGATAAGTGCCTATTTATCTCTACTTTCATAGCTAAACACTTAACATGTTAGGTAGCTCTCTTTCAATGTAACACTTAGATTTAAATAACCTACTTTTGCAGGTTTATATAATCCCAAGGAGATGTAATTTGCAGCATCCCTGAACATAACATCTGTTATATATATATATATATATATATATATATATATATATATATATATATATATATATATATATATATATATATATATATATATATATATATATATATATATATATATATGAGAATGATGTATATCCACCTCATATACATTATTTCCATATATATATATATATATATATATATAGAGCAAGGCTCTATGAACTTAAGTTCATAATGAATAGTGGTGCACCAACTTTTTATCCACTCATCTTGTCTTGAGATTTGTGATGCACAAATCTCAAAGTGGGCTTTATATCTTTCACGGATCCCAAAGCAAGATGAGTGGTTAGAAAAGTTGGTGCACCACTATTCATTATGAACTTAAGTTCATAGAGCCTTGCTCTCTCTCTCTCTATATATATATATATATATATATATATATATATATATATATATATATTAGAATAATGAGTATGCTTGGCACTTGGTAGTGAGATGGTTACTTCTTATCCACTCATTCAATTTTTCAACTCATGTGCACCATGTGAAAGTGGTCCTCTCCCCTTTAAATAAGTGGATGAGAATGAGCCACCTCACTACCAAGCACCAATTTTGTGCTTGGTACCAAGCATACCCATTATTCTATATATATATATATATATATATATATATATATATATATATATATATATATATATATATATAGAGCAAGGCTCTATGAACTTAAGTTCATAATGAATAGTGGTGCACCAACTTTTTATCCACTCATCTTGTCTTTAGAATTGGTAAACAAGCTGAATGGCTGGTTAACTTCTGTAGTGTCAGGAGCCAGCACATCGAGACAGTAAGCTTTGTATTTTATGTGTTTTATTTATTTAAAATTAGAGCATAGCTGGTATGTTCCATTCTCAAAATGAAACAAGACATGTTTATAGGCAGAGTACAAAGAAACAGAAGGAAAGGATTGTAATGCCAAGTGGGCAATCCTAGATAGGAAGTACAGGGGAATAGATTGTATAGAATGCACCCAAATTTCCTGTCCCTGACCCCTCTTCTCTCAATCCTCACCAAAACTCTCCCTCCCTCTCTCTGGTCCATTGCGGCTCAGATCTGGATCCAAATGAGAAGATTTAACTATGTAGTTTCTGGATTAGTGTTAAGACTGCAAGTCAACTGGGATTTAGGTAAGAAAATCTGGATAAATTAGTCATTTTAAAATTTACTAGTCATTTTAATAGAAAATAAAGATAATATTACACTTGGTTCTCTAACATTAAGAGTGTGAAGTAGCTTAATCTCCCAATCTCACTTGGGATGTAAATTAGAAAATGCATCCATTTGGAGAGCAAATTTTGGAGGATGGACGATTTGGAGGGTGAATATGTTAAGAAAACAAAGCAAGTATAATGCATCTAGTTAATACAATCTCTAATGGTTGAGAAAGTTAAATGCCTATCATGAGTGATCGACAATGAGTCAGATGACGGTTCTTCCTTCAAAAATTTTAATCCCAGTTAACCATCTAAATAATGCTCAGATTTGATAAGTGCCTATTTATCTCTACTTTCATAGCTAAACACTTAACATGTTAGGTAGCTATCTTTCAATGTAACACTTAGATTTAAATAACCTACTTTTGCAGGTTTATATAATCCCAAGGAGATGTAATTTGCAGCATCCCTGAACATAACATCTGTTATATATATATATATAAATAATGTATATGAGGTGGATATACATCATTCCCATATATATATATATATATATATATATATATATATATATATATATATATATATATATATATATATATATATATATATATATATATATGTATATATATATATATAATATATATATATATAGAGTAATGCTCCTATAAACTTAAGTGGATAGAAATACTTGTCCACCAAACTTTTTATCCATTCATTATGCTTTGAGATTTGTACTACACATCAATGCTATCTGAGATTTGTGCCTTCATTTGTATTACATGCTAGCACAAATCTCAATGCAAAATCAATGGATAAAAAAGTTGGTGGACAACGGCTCCTATCCACTTAAGTTTATAGAGCTTTACTCTCTCTCTCTCTCTCTCTCTCTCTCTCTCTCTATATATATATATATATATACATATATATATATATATATATGTATATATATATATATACATATATATATATATATATATATATATATATATATATATATATATATATAGAGTAATGCTCCTATAAACTTAAGTGGATAGAAATACTTGTCCACCAAACTTTTTATCCATTCATTATGCTTTGAGATTTGTACTACACATCAATGCTATCTCTGAGATTTGTGCCTTCATTTGTATTACATGCTAGCACAAATCTCAATGCAAAATCAATGGATAAAAAGTTGGTGGACAGAACTCTATCCACTTAAGTTTATAGAGCTTTACTCTCTCTCTCTCTCTCTCTATATATATATATATATATATATATATATATATATATATATATATATATATATATATATATATAGTTTAATAGGTATGAGGTGGCTGACTCATTTAACAAAATGAGCTATCAAGAGATAGATTGATGAGACCCACACCTTTTGATATGACAAATAGGATGGGCCTCACCAAACGGCTATCTCTTGGTAGCTCATTTTACTAAATGAGCCATCTCATACCCATTTTTTCATATATATATATATATATATATATATATATATATATATATATATATATATATATATATATAGGGGTTGGTTCCAATGAGAACCCAAATAAATGTGAGAACTAAGAACCCAATATCAATCATCCATGATATAAAAATAAAGGCTCAGATTCTGTCAAAATTAAGGTGGCAGAATTATAATTAAATAGACATTACAAACTGAAATAAGGGTAAACAAGTAAAAAGCACAGAGATAAAAGGAAAAACTCACAAATCTTTAAACACCAAAACCATCTTTTTTCAAAAAACTTTCCATATTCTACTAGTTTACAAATCATAGGGGTGGCTCAACAATTTTCGGGAAATTATCTGCTGAGATTCACGACTAAAAACGGCAAGGTTCTAGGATTTGACTCAAGACGTGATCGAATCGGCTAGGGATTACTAAAACATTACTTAGAGATTCTGTCAATAAAACATTCAGATTCTGTAAACATCACTTAGGGATTCTGTAACTATAGAAGGATGATTCTGTTAAATGAATTGTAATAATACTAAAACATTCTTGAGAGATTACGTCAATAAATTATTGATTCTCTAAATATCAGAGATTCAGTAACTATAGAAGGATGATTACGTTAAATGAATTGTAATAATACTAAAACATTCTTGAGAGATTACGTCAATAAATCATTGATTCTCTAAATATCTTGAAGTTCATGAAAAAATTCGATTTTGTAAAAAATTGATTACGTAAATATAGCGAGATTACGTAACTATAGAAGAATGATTACGTTAAATGAGTTGTAAAAATACTAAAACATTCTTGAGAGATTACGTCAATAAAACATTACGATTCTTTAAATATCGAGTGATTACATTTGTCTATTAACACCTTGCTATTTTTAAAAATCGTGTTGTGAACTAGTTGATTCTATTAATCTATTCTTTGTGATTACGTAAGTTAATCAAAGTGATTACGTTTTGTAAGCTGGTGATTCGTTAGATCGTAAATGAGATTAGTAATTTATTAAGAGTCTATAACTAATTACGTGATCCATGATAGCGGCAACACAAAAAAGGAAAGCAAAAAAGAATGAAAGAAGATGGGAGGGGAGAGCCGCTTCCAGACAAAAAAAGGAAAAAGAGCAAATAGCATGTGGGAGACGTCACCATGAAAATCAAAAAAATATAAAAATAAAGAAGAAGAATAAGAAGAAACGGAAGAGGAGCATGGAGAAAAAATCCATTAATATCTTGATGGGATCCAAGATTCCTCTCTCTCGTTAGCAAGGGTTCATCGACACGCATCCTCGAATACTCGCTTCAATCAGATAGTGAGCAAGGTTCTAGGGTTTGACTCCGGCGCAATCGCCGTCGGTCTAAATTGAAACGTAATTAAGAAGGTTGCGGTTAATTAGGCAAGAAAAAATTACCTATAATGTAACTGATTTTATAACTAAAATGACAAACGTGCCCTTTAGTTAATTTTTAAATTTAATTTAATAGAGTTTAATCACAACGTTGATTGGTTAAAGATTTACGGGTAAAGATTGGGTTCTTAGTTTTCATATTTGTAAGGAGTTCTCATTTGATCAGGCCTCTATATATATATATATATATATATATATATATATATATATATATATATAGAGAGAGAGAGCAAGGCTTCTATAAACTTAAGTTGATAGGAGTGTCAGCGGCTATATCCAGATTTAAATCTTGCGGGATCCAGGTGAAATTAAGATATGCACAATTCTCAAAAGTGGGCTTTATATCTTTCACGGATCCCAAGGCAACATCAATGGATAGAAAAGTTGGTGATGACTATTTCCTATCAACTTAAGTTTATAGAGCCTCTATATATATATATATATATATACATATATATATATAATATATATATATATATATACATATATATATATATATATGGTGTTTGGTAGTGAGGTGGCTCATTTACATCCACAATTAAAGGTCTCCACTTGAAAATAGTCCCCACTTATTTATTCACCCATTGAATGAGTGGATGAGAAGTGGTCACCTCACTATCAAACACTAAATTTGGTGCTGGTAACGAAAGCATACTCATTATTCTCTCTCTCTCTATATATATATATATATATATATATATATAGGGTATTCTATGAACTTGTTCATTGCCAAGACCATTCTAACCACTCATCTTGCTTTGGGATCCGTGAAAGATATAAAGCCACTTTGAGATTTGTGCATCACAAATCTCGGCAAAGATGAAATGATAAAAAGTTTCTGGCTCACTATTCATTACAACTTAAGTTCATAGAGCCTCTATATATATATATATATATATATATATATATATATATATATATATATATATATATATATATATATATATATATATATGGAAATAATGTGTATGAGATGACGATTCATTTTGCTAAATGAGCTACCAAGAGATAGCAATGTAGTGAGGCCCACCTTGCTTGTCACATCAAAAGGTGTGGACCTCACTATTCTATCTCTTGGTGTGTATATATATATATATATAAAGAGAAAAAAATGGGTATATTTATATATATACTATTTTAATGCTTGGCAGTGAGGTGTATCAATCACATCCACTCACTCAAATAGGGGACCACATGTACATGGGTTGGGAGTGGATGTGATTGATACACCTCACTACCAAGTACCAAGTACCAAGCATACCCATTTTTCTCATATATATATATATATATATATATATATATATATATATATATATATATATATAAAGAGAAAAATATAGGAACTTGGTACCAAGCACAAATTTTGTGCTTGGTAGTGAGGTGGCCCATTCCTATCCACTCTCTAACCCATGTGAATGTGGTCCCCCATTTGAATGAGTGGATGAGAATGTGCCACCTCACTACCAAGCACAAAACTTGTGCTTGGTACCAAGTTCCTCCATATTGCTCATATATAAAATCCAGAAATAGTATTTGCTAAGCATTTTGTAAGCTTGTGGATTCAGTTACTTACATGCAGCTTATAGTTCAGGTTCTTGCAACATCAACGAGGAAGACTGCTTCTGAGAAACATGGAAATTTACAAAATGACCACAATGCTACATCTGAAGGTGATGGAAGGCTATTTTATGGAGAAGATGATGAGGACATGATTGCTAGCTCTGGTGAGCAGTTGCAGGGTGCTGACTCTATCGTCGGTACTATTATTAAAAGAGAGAAACATCTCAGATACCGGACCAGGGTATTTGCTGCTGAGTAAGTGGTTCTTGTTTTTTGCTAACAGTACCATATTCCAGTGTGTCCCAATTACACTTTTTGTGCTATGTAATGGACCATATACACTAATATCCATTGCTTACTGAATGCAAATAGCATTAACACCCCGCACTAACCCCCAGTCTGCACTCTCTTATTCTGCGAAGGAAGAAAAGAAAGTTAAACGGATAAGTGATTCATGTTATAAAACCTACCAAGCAACCCTATGAATAACCCCAGAAGTCCTGTATCTTTAGGTTGAGCTCTGTTAAGAGATATAAAAAGTTCAACAAAATTTTCTTGTCTGTTCTTCTCTGCATTTAGTAAAACATGTAACCTTGTTTGTTTCTTCTTTCTGATTATTCCCAAAAAATAGTCAATTTTATGATGCTAACTTTTGGATAGTCAAAAAGTCCCAAATTGCTTATTTATTTTATTACACTGATTTTCACTATTCGCAACCAAATCTATATGGTTTGTAGGTGTTTGAGCAATTTGCCAATAGCTGTTGGAACGGACCCAGCACATTTCGACCTCTCTATGGCAAGGAAGCAACCCACTAAAGAACATACTTCCTCTGGTGATTGGCTAGTGCTTCACTTACAAGAGCTACTGTCCCTTGCTTATCAGGTCTGACAGTCTGAGCCTGTGACAGTTGTATTGGATTTCCTTTAGATTTGCTGGGTAGTTCTTATATTGATAGATGACTATATTTCTATCACAGATAAGCACTGGTCCCTTTGAAGGCATGCAGTCAATAGGTGTAAAACTTTTAAGTATCATCATGGAGAAGGTATTGTATCCTGGAAAAAACATTGCTTCTGTTCTTATTCATGCAAGCATTATACAGTAGTTTCCTATATTTAGCTGATATGTGCGAGTGGATTCTTCATTTATAAGTTCTTTAGGAATATTTTATTACCAGATGCTGCAGAAAGTTAAACAATTTTAAAAAAAAACATTATGGGATTATTTCCTATGCTAATTATTAGTACATTTCATATTTAATCAATGTCGTTTGTTAATGTTTATGTGCAGATGTCAATAGATGTCAGTAGAAAGTAATTAGTTGCCAAAAGCAATACACTATTAACTTAATTAATCTGCATTTGAGGAATGTGAACTATTAGTACCAAGCCAGCCTAACCTCCTGTTGGACGTAAGTTTCATTATTGCCGAAAGAACAATGTTTAAGCTACATAAATAGACTTTGTCCAATAAGTAGGAGAAAAACTTCATTATTAAAATTTGTGGTATTAAATGTTTTGCCTCATTGGTATAACTGACTAAGCTTTTATTAAGAATTATCACATAACTTTGATGACATCCTAATATGTGTTTTGATTTCTTTCTTGGTTTGGGTTATAGTTTGGAAATATCCCAGATCCGGAACTGCCTGGGCACCTTTTGTTGGAACAGTATCAGGTAATTTTCTCTTTTTCCCTTTATTGCTTTTATATTATCTTGGTGGTAGTGATAACCTATTCAGTTTGGCTAATCAACAGTTATTTATATTTGCCACTTTAGTTAAAGAAGGAGAATAATGTTAATTAATCTGTCACAACCAGGCTCAACTTGTCTCTGCAGTTAGATCAGCCATAAGTATGTCTTCTGGTCCTCTCCTTTTGGAGGCTGGTCTCCAGTTAGCAACAAAGGTCGGACATCCCTGTTGTTCATTACTCAATTAACTTGCTCCACTATTTGGAACGTATATGATGTTTACTCTGGAAATTTCAGATTTTAACAAGCAGCATTATTAGTGGGGACCATGTTGCTCTTGATCGTATGTTTTCATTAATTTCACGCCCATTGAATGACATTAAAGATTTGTATTATCCATCTTTTGCTGAATGGGTTGCTTGCAAGGTAATCCTCCTAATCTCGTAGTAATCGCGTAACTTTGAACTTAGTATCATTTGTTGTTCACATGCCTTCATTTAGCACTCATTCTATGGTTTTTACAGATCAAGGTTAGACTTCTGGAAGCCCATGCATCCATCAAGTGTTATGTGTATCAGTTTCTTACAGAGAACAAAGGTATTCCGGAAGAATATCAGCAGTTGACACCTCGGTTCTCTAGTTGCTCAACCGTTTTGGGGAAGTACTGGATCTGTGTCCTGAAGGACTATATGTATATTAGCTTTGGACTGAATACAAAGTTTAGGGTAAGTTACCATAAGATGGAAGACATGCAATTTCCAACTTTTTAATTTATTTAATGTTATCTGTCATTGCCCTTTCACATGTATTTCCTGTATACAGTACAATCCTTTCCTCGATGGCATTCAATCTCCATTGGTCACTTCCAAGCTGCAATGCTGTCTAGAAGAATCTTGGCCAGTCATTCTGCAAGCGACTAGTCTTGATGCAGTTCCTATTAATATTGAAATGAATAGCACAGAAAAATCCAATGCTGAAGATTTATCAAAAAGTTCACTAATATCGGGCCACAACATGGTCAAATTAGAACTCCGGGATTATCAGTTTCTGTGGGGGTTAGCATTACTTGTTTTGTTCCATGGTCAGCAACCTGGGATGGGCTCAAACCTAAAGGCACCACTTCTTCAGAGAAAGTATAATCATGATGGAGATGCCATGGCTCAAGAGAAAGTTGATTTAACCTCAGATGAAATTTGGCCACCAGTACTTCAATCTCTCTCGAAAGATGCATTCTTTTGTTATGAATTTCTTACGTTGGACCTTTGTCAAGAACTTCTTCAGGTAAGAAACATGCCTTATAAGTATATTTTCTTGTGCAATCAATAGATTGCCTCTGCATAACTCGCATAGCGGAGCATTCTCATCATTTTGTCTTCTAAACCTTATTCAAGTTAGAATGACTTCTTCTATTGAGTAGAACTCCATGACAAGAAGGCGGAAAAGAATTATTGGCCAAGTTCTACAGCCAAATGTCCACCTAACAATAACCTCTGAGCTAGTGCCAATTTCTTCCTAAAGTAACAGGATAATAAAGGGACCTTCTGTAGAACCTATAGACATCAGTTGTCTGCAAGAGGAACCTATCTTATTAGCCATGCAGTTTAAGTTGATGGAAGGAGAAAGCATAAACACTCTCTGATATTGCAAGGCCTAGATGAAGGCGGAAGATGATAAGATTTTATATTGGTAGATTCATTTGTTAATTAATTCAGTAACACCTTTGTATGTAAATTTATCTATCTTGCTCCCCAATTTAATCGCCAATAGCGATACTAAGATAGGATCACATGGAATTTCTGAATCATTTATTTATCATAATTGAACCAGGAACATTTAGCAAATGTGCTCACAGGCTACTTCAAGCAGGTTAAGAAATAATAATGAGCTTCATCGCTCAGACATTAGAAAGTGCATGAAACATATCCCGCATAAATGACAAACATGTGATGATTGTAGATAGCCTAAGACAACTTAAGGACTATGGGCTCTTCCATCAAGAACAATGATTGACTTATTGATATAAAAACTTTGCATTGTGCCAGTTAGCAATAGAAGGATAACTGCACTAATAGCTTTAGTATTTACAATGTATCCCAGTGACATACATGTCTCTTTTAAAGTATTCATGATGGTGATATTGTGGATGTTCTTTATGAAACCAAAGCATCATTGGTGTGATAATAGATAACCATGAAACTGAATGAAAAATTTTATAATGTGGAAGCAAGGCAGCTATAGAAAAAAGCCACACTTTGCATTAGAATGAGGGCAGTTAAGAGGTCCTGAATATGTTGGATGAAATGAAAATTTTAAGATGGGTGAGTGTCTAAGGGGGGGTTATTGGTTGGTGTAATTTTGGGGTAAGTGAGATAATTTTTGGGACTTTACTTTATGGTGTTATTCATTGGGACAATGAGATTGGGATTTCACTTTAAGGTGTTATTCATTGGGACAATGAGATTAGGACAATTACCCTCACTTTTCCCAAAATTATCCCACTTCTATACAAACTTTTTGTCCCAACCTCCAAAAATTACCCCATTCTTAACTTTGGGACAATCATGAGGAAAGTGGGATAATTTTGAAGCATTAATTTATTCAAAAATATATATGTTAATTGTATTATAATATATAATATATCTTAATTATATTATATTATAAAATTCTACTATAACGTAAGATAATAAAATATTATATAATATTATCTAATATAACATTATTATATATCATTATTACATATTAGTTAATAATATTTCATAAATTATAATATTATTATTATATTATTATAATATTACTTTATATTATTTAATATATATTTTATTAGTTAGAATAAAAATATTATTGTAGTATTTTTATGATATAAAATATTGTATTATAATTTAGTGTTTATATATATAATATAATAATATATTAATTATATTATAATACAATTTAATATGATAATATATTCTATTATATAGAATATTTTAATTTATATAATAATTTATATTTTCTATTACACTTTATTATATTAATTAATAGTCTTAAATATATTGTCAATATTGTGGTAGTTATAATATTAAATAATATTTTATTGCTACAATAAAAATAGTAATAATCTACTATATATTAAAGTATGATATTATATATAATATTTTATATAAAATTAATATAATATAATATATTAATTAATAAAATTTTTAATTAATAATATTGAACATATTAATAGTATAGTACGGTTATTATAATATTATATTTTAATAAGGAGCCATGTCATCAATTATCCTATTTAAATTATAGTAATTATCATAAAATATAATATTAATATTTCAATAATAATAAAATATTTTAAGAAGTGGGATAATTTTGAAGCATTAATTTATTCAAAACATATATATGTTAATTGTATTATAATATATAATATATCTTAATTATATTATATTATAAAATTCTACTATAGCGTAAGATAATAAAATATTATATAATATTATCTAATATAACATTATTATATATCATTATTACATATTAGTTAATAATATTTCATAAATTATAATATTATTATTATATTATTATAATATTACTTTATATTATTTAATATATATTTTATTAGTTAGAATAAAAATATTATTGTAGTATTTTTATGATATAAAATATTGTATTATAATTTAGTGTTTATATCTATAATATAATAATATATTAATTATATTATAATACAATTTAATATGATAATATATTCTATTATATAGAATATTTTAATTTATATAATAATTTATATTTTCTATTACACTTTATTATATTAATTAATAGTCTTAAATATATTGTCCATATTGTGGTAGTTATAATATTAAATAATATTTTATTGCTACAATAAAAATAGTAATAATCTACTATATATTAAAGTATGATATGATATATAATATTTTATATAAAATTAATATAATATAATATATTAATTAATAAAATTTTTAATTAATAATATTGAACATATTAATAGTATAGTACGGTTATTATAATATTATATTTTAATAAGGAGCCATGTCATCAATTATCCTATTTAAATTATAGTAATTATCATAAAATATAATATTAATATTTCAATAATAATATAATATTTTAAGAAGTGGGATAATTTTGGGAAAAGTGGGGTAATTGTCCTAATCTCATTGTTCCAATGAATAACACCTTAAAGTGAAATCCAAATCTCATTGTCCCAATGAATATCACCATAAAATAAAGTCTCAAAAATTATCTCACTTACCCCAAAATTACACCAACTAATAACCCCTCCTAAGAGATGTCATAAGAAACAAAGCCTGTAAAATTTGAAAGTAGACCCACTCAATTAAGATGATTAAAGTGTGTGCAACTGATGTGTCTCATCCCAGTTAGATGATTAAAGTGTGTGCAACTGATGTGTCTCATCCCAGTTTATGGATCTTAGTTAGTGGTGTGATAAGTAGGGTTGGAAAAGAACCAAACAATTAACAAATAGTTCGTTAATTGTTCGTCTAACTATTCGGTTATATTCGATTCGGTTGTTCATTTAATAGTAGCGAATATATTTTAGTATTTGATTCATAGAGCGAATAGAATTTAACCATATCTATATTTGATTAGGTTGATTGTTAAATATTCTTATGTTTTACATTTTAGTCCCATAAAGTTAATTTACTACAAACTTTATTCTTTATTGGTTAAGTTGATGGGTAAAATTGAATGAAGGAAATAAGTTGGAGGCCAGATCAACAATTATATTGATTTGGAAAGCAGATTCATTATACATACAATGTCGAGGGCATATTTGAAAATTTCCAAAATAAAATTGTAAAAACATTGTTGCCACGAGGCACGAGGATTCGAACCCAAGATCAAAACTACTACACTCTAAAATACTAACCAGCTGCGCTAACGAATTTTGCGAACAATTAGAGAACAATAAGATATAGATTCAAATCAAAGTAGAATATAACTTTCTTCGAATCAGATTTGAATTTGAATCCTGCAGAACTCACCGAATTCAAATTTACTCGAACATCTTACTATTCGATTCGTTTCATTTCCACCCCTAGTGATTAGGAATAAGTCCTGTGTGAAGCTGAAAGTAGCTCCAATCAATTAAGACGATTTAAATGTGTGCAACTGATACTGTCTCGTGCCAATTTGCTGGATCCTTGTTAGTGGTGTTGTTTTGCACTTGTTAGTTTAACATAAAAATGGCCCTTGAAAGTTGAAAGTAGAAAAACAATCTTGTAGAAGATCCCAAAAATTGTAGTAAAGGTTTTTGTTGCTTGCAGTATTGATGTTGGTTGCATCTGAATTTTCTGCACCAAAGTTTTGGCCTACTACAGTGTTTTACTTCAGTAGACATAAAATTGGTGAATCCATGTCCATTTGTTGCTACCATATGGGGGTTTTGCTAGACAAGTAAAAGTGTGGAAGTGAAATACTTCCAGCCACACATGGTGTTTGATTTAGTAAAGTAAAGCTTTAAAAGTGGTGGAGTGACTGTTGCCATGCAGAAGAAAGAAGCCTTCAGTTTCGAAAATAACTACTAGAGAACTAGTTCAAAGTCATGCTCATGGATGAAAAGTTTTACAGTGGGACTAAATAACCTAAAATCTCAAGGGTAATAAAGCCTTGCAATAACGGTAAGGTTGTTGCCTTGTGACCTGGAGGTCATGGTCAAATCCTAGAAACACTCTCTTCACATGCGGGGGTAAGGCTGCGTACATCTTGACCCTCCCCAGAGCCCACAATGGTGGGAGCCTCGTGCACTGGGCTAACTTTTCAAGGGTAATAAAGACGGAAGAGATAATAGAGATTGCTATAAATATGTTAAAGTATTGATGCCATGTCATCTCACCTCCTTGCATTTTCCTCACGTTGTCTTGTACTCTTGTTATTCTTCTGTAAAAGAAAAGTATGATATTATATATAATATTTTATATAAAATTAATATAATATAATATATTAATTAATAAAATTTTTAATTAATAATATTGAACATATTAATAGTATAGTGCGGTTATTATAAATATTATATTTTAATAAGGAGCCATGTCATCAATTATCCTATTTAAATTATAGTAATTATCATAAAATATAATATTAATATTTCAATAATAATAAAATATTTTAAGAAGTGGGATAATTTTGGGAAAAGTGGGAATTGTCCTAATCTCATTGTTCCAATGAATAACATTAAAAGTGAAATCCAAATCTCATTGTCCCAATGAATAACACCATAAAATAAAGTCCCAAAAATTATCTCACTTACCCCAAAATTACACCAACTAATAACCCTCCTAAGAGATGTCATAAGAAACAAAGCCTGTAAAATTTGAAAGTAGACCCACTCAATTAAGATGATTAAAGTGTGTGCAACTGATGTGTCTCATCCCAGTTAGATGATTAAAGTGTGTGCAACTGATGTGTCTCATCCCAGTTTATGGATCTTAGTGTGTGATAAGTAGGGTTGGAAAGAACCAAACAATTAACAAATAGTTAGTTAATTGTTAGTCTAACTATTCGGTTATATTGATTAGGTTGTTCATTTAATAGTAAAATATATTTTAGTATTTGATTCATAGGCAATAGAATTTAACCATATCTATATTTGATTAGGTTGATTGTTAAATATTCTTATGTTTTACATTTTAGTCCCATAAAGTTAATTTACTACAAACTTTATTCTTTATTGGTTAAGTTGATGGGTAAAATTGAATGAAGGAAATAAGTTGGAGGCCAGATCAACAATTATATTGATTTGGAAAGCAGATTCATTATACATACAATGTCGAGGGTATATTTGAAAATTTCCAAAATAAAATTGTAAAAACATTGTTGCCACGAGGCACGAGGATTCGAACCCAAGATCAAAACTACTACACTCTAAAATACTAACCAGCTGCGCTAACGAATTTTGCGAACAATTAGAGAACAATAAGATATAGATTCAAATCAAAGTAGAATATAACTTTCTTCGAATCAGATTTGAATTTGAATCCTGCAGAACTCACCGAATTCGAATTTGAACTCGAACATCTTACTATTCGATTCGTTTCATTTCCACCCCTAGTGATTAGGAATAAGTCCTGTGTGAAGCTGAAAGTAGCTCCAATCAATTAAGACGATTAAATGTGTGCAACTGATACTGTCTCGTGCCAATTTGCTGGATCCTTGTTAGTGGTGTTGTTTTGCACTTGTTAGTTTAACAGAAAAATGGCCCTTGAAAGTTGAAAGTAGAAAAACAATCTTGTAGAAGATCCCAAAAATTGTAGTAAAGGTTTTTGTTGCTTGCGGTATTGATGTTGGTTGCATCTGAATTTTCTGCACCAAAGTTTTGGCCTACTACAGTGTTTTACTTCAGTAGACATAAAATTGGTGAATCCATGTCCATTTGTTGCTACCATATGGGGGTTTTGCTAGACAAGTAAAAGTGTGAAAGTGAAATACTTCCAGCCACACATGGTGTTTGATTTAGTAAAGTAAAGCTTTAAAAGTGGTGGAGTGACTGTTGCCATGCAGAAGAAAGAAGCCTTCAGTTTCGAAAATAACTACTAGAGAACTAGTTCAAAGTCATGCTCATGGATGAAAAGTTTTACAGTGGGACTAAATAACCTAAAATCTCAAGGGTAATAAAGCCTTGCAATAACGGTAAGGTTGTTGCCTTGTGACCTGGAGGTCATGGTCAAATCCTAGAAACACTCTCTTCACATGCGGGGGTAAGGCTGCGTACATCTTGACCCTCCCCAGAGCCCACAATGGTGGGAGCCTCGTGCACTGGGCTAACTTTTCAAGGGTAATAAAGAGGAAGAGATAATAGAGATTGCTATAAATATGTTAAAGTATTGATGCCATGTCATCTCACCTCCTTGCATTTTCCTACGTTGTCTTGTACTCTTGTTATTCTTCTGTAAAAGAAAAGATGTCTTTTTACCGTCTAGGATGATGTGCTCCTCTTACAGAAGAAGAGTCACTTTAATAGTTTTATCTTACTCTCATCTTGCCAAACTATTCTTGTTGGGCAAGGCAAGTGTCATTGATTATTTAAATTCAGCTAATCATTTCTAACATATCTATATTATCCACATGTTGCTTATGCCAGCATTTAAGTTCATAAATTTCTGAAAACTTTTAGAAACTAAAAGTATAGAATCATCAGATTCTACAGAAAAACTGAATAGCTGCATGTAGTTTCATGTTAAGCGTTGTATATGATACATATTGGCTCATGCAGAAGGAAGGTATGGAATTTTAAGTATGATACATATCTTATGTTGATTGCCTTTGACTGTTGCAGGTTCTTATATATGCTGATATCACGGCTGACTCGCGGAATAATCATGCTGTATGTTTATTATCACAGGTAAAGTACTGCCACTTCTCGAGTAGAAAACCATCTACATATTGAAAGCAAAGAATGTAAAAGTTAAAAAAGCCTTTCAACGACCAATAGATGTGTCAATATGGCAAGTATAACTCAAATCAAATACTTTAAACTCCCTGTCAGACATTAAGGCCAATCGTAAAATTCTCAGTTAAATTTCGACATAAATCTGGACAGAACTTGGATTCTGTGGTGATGAATCATGAACTTAATCAAATCTGACAATAAAGCCTGAGCTCAAGAGTCAGGTGAAGTTAGTATAGTACTATGATAGTATGTTAAACATTAGTTTCTTGACCCTCCCGAGCCCACAATGGTGGGAGCCTCGTGCACTGGGCTAACTTTTCAAGGGTAATAAAGAGGAAGAGATAATAGAGATTGCTATAAATATGTTAAAGTATTGATGCCATGTCATCTCACCTCCTTGCATTTTCCTACGTTGTCTTGTACTCTTGTTACTCTTCTGTAAAAGAAAAGTAGTCTTTTTACCTTCTAGGATGATGTGATGATGTGCTCCTCTTACAGAAGAAGAGTCACTTTAATAGTTTTATCTTACTCTCATCTTGCCAAACTATTCTTGTTGGGCAAGGCAAGTGTCATTGATTATTTAAATTCAGCTAATCATTTCTAACATATCTATATTATCCACATGTTGCTTATGCCAGCATTTAAGTTCATAAATTTCTGAAAACTTTTAGAAACTAAAAGTATAGAATCATCAGATTCTACAGAAAAACTGAATAGCTGCATGTAGTTTCATGTTAAGCGTTGTATATGATACATATTGGCTCATGCAGAAGGAAGGTATGGAATTTTAAGTATGATACATATCTTATGTTGATTGCCTTTGACTGTTGCAGGTTCTTATATATGCTGATATCACGGCTAACTCGTGGAATAATCATGCTGTATGTTTATTATCACAGGTAAAGTACTGCCACTTCTCGAGTAGAAAACTATCTACATATTGAAAGCAAAGAATGTAAAAGTTAAAAAAGCCTTTCAACGACCAATAGATGTGTCAATATGGCAAGTATAACTCAAATCAAATACTTTAAACTCCCTGTCAGACATTAAGGCCAATCGTAAAATTCTCAGTTAAATTTCGACATAAATCTGGACAGAACTTGGATTCTGTGGTGATGAATCATGAACTTAATCAAATCTGACAATAAAGCCTGAGCTCAAGAGTCAGGTGAAGTTAGTATAGTACTATGATAGTATGTTAAACATTAGTTTCTTTACCCTACCCCTCAAGTTCGACATCAGTTCGTGACGAACCTTTACAATGTGAGAATGGTCTAATTTAAACACCTCTTTTGATCTAGAATTATAATTCTTTACAGATCTTGATGACAAATCCAGAGATTTGGCTGTATTGTTAAATTTCTCTTTAAGTAATAAAGAACACTAAAAGGGAGATAATCCTAAAATAGGACATACCTCTATATGGAACTTAAACCTGCTTTACTAATAAAAGGAAGGACTAAAAGGCTTAGTTGTAATTTTTCTTTCATTTTAGAATGATATGATCTAATTTTAGGTATTATTATGGTCTTCAGTGGTTTATTTCAATAGAATATTTAAGGTATTATTTTAAGGATGAAAGTAAGCTAGAAGAAAAGGTGAAAAAGAAAAATCTGTACTGTAATGGTGAAGCAGTTGGTTGATAGACAATACTTCAGATGAATAAAATATTGTTTTTGGATTTTAGTTTGACGTGGCATGAGTGATGGAAGTAACCAACCTCAAAAGCATGAATAAAGACTACTAACTTTGTTGTTGAGGATAGAGAACCCTCTGCGGTGTAGCTTTTCTTATTTGGATGTCTATTGTCATGGTTGGGATTGTATGAAGATAAGACACCATTTTTTAGTGGAATCCGGCCATGCATTTGGTTTTTGAGGACCAACCATGTAACTCCTCTGTGCATTTTGGTGTGCGAGTGTCCTTGCATGTAATCCATGGTTGTGAAATTCTTGAGTAATCTAACAAGTAACGTGTTGAACAAAATGATGTGCTTCATTAAGGAGCAATTTAGGAGTTAGTAACAGAATAGGTGCTTGTATACGGTGGTATGTTTCATATATTAATTTAAAGTCCCTATATCCATTACACCAAAATTCCGAAATTGTGGTGAGGGTTGAAGGATAAAAGTTTATACTCTAACATGCCCTCGTAGGTTGAGCGCCCTTTTTATGGGCTAAAACCTGAACTCACGCAGCGGTGTCAATCTTTAGAAATTCTCTTCAAATTCATGGTCGGCAGGATTTAAACCTAGGTTGCTCTGATACCATGTTAAAGTCCCTAACCATAGCACCAAAACTCTGAAGTTGTGGTAAGGGTTGAGGGACTCACGCAACAGTATCAATTTTTAGAAAATCCGCTTTTAATTCGTGGTGGTGGGATTTGAACCTGGGTAGCTCTGATACCATTTTAAAGTCCCTAACCATTACACCAAAACTCCAAAGTTGTGAGCGTTGAGGGATATAATTTTATACTCTTTAACATATTTGTAAAGGAAATCTTATAATTGTCTTATTCTTGCCAACAGATTGTTATTAGATGCCCGGATGTTTTCTTTGAAGTGGAAGACTTCACAGCTTCAGCTACAGAACTATATTTCAAATGCTTGTCGATAACACTTCAAAGGTAGCTGCTCTAGTCTATTTCTTGGAAAGGGATAAGAAATTTATTTTGACCCTTTGGTGTTGATCATGAATAAAGTTTAACTATTATCTAAACATTGAAATTTTCTTGCTTCAGTAAAAATGTCATTTTGCAAGATTTGATTTCCAAATTATCTGTGGTTGCTCAAACAATAGCACGCCAGATGAAGGATAAGGTGCGTGTGAAGCCAACTAGGCTTAAATGTTTGATTTGCTTCCACCACTGTACCTTAGAATTGAAGATTACGTTATTTGTTTTGTAACAATAGATTGAAAATATTTATGCTATTCTGACATGGTGCTTTTGACTTAGATTTTACCTCCCTTCTCGGAAAAAGAGATGATTTTTAATGTCTTTTTTGACTTAGATTTTACCTCCCTTCTCGGAAAAAGAGATGATTTTTAATGTCTTTTGAACAGAAAAATCAGATAAAGTTCATAGTGGCGTTTATGTCAGTTTCTTGTGAATCGTTCGAGGAAGCTTCAACCAATATGTGCTTGCCAAGAGTAATCGCCTTTCTTCAAAATATAATGCCTTTCCTGAAGAAATATATCAGAGGTATATATATCTCAAATTAATTATGTTTTCAAATGATTATCTTTCTTTTTCCATATTTCCGTTCCCTTTATTTTCTTCAAGTTGAAACGGAAATATGTAATCAATTTTTATAGTGGTTTATAAGATCAATATTTATAGTGGTTTATAAGGATGTGGATGCTGTCCAACAACTAACATACTAAAGCGTGTATGCATGCACCTACCCATTAGAAATACCATTTATGTGCATTCAAGCACACAAGCCTGCCTGGACACGCATGCCTACAGATGTGAAAATTGTTGTATATATGCAATATATAGCATAAATTGCAACAGTATGTTTTTGACTTGATAGAATATGTGAAATTTGAAGGTATTCCTATTCCTAGACTTTTATTTAATCAGAGATGAAACTTTTATTGGTAATCATCTACAAAGAGGTAATAGTATCATGTTGATGATCACTAATCTTAAACTTAATAATTTGTCATACTTATCCTTGACCTCCTCAGCTATGTGAAGGCTCTCAAGGATAGGCATAACAGTTCACCCTCGTAAAAGGAAGTCTATTAATTTCTTGTTGATATTTCAAAGAACCATGATGTGCCTTCTTATTGGAGACTTCTGCCTTCAATATGTTGTCACTAGTACAAGTTTTATTTTTTGAATAAATCCGTACATGCATTCCTTATCGATGGATAATAGCAAGATGACTTCTACAACTTATTTATCCCCTCCCCTCTCTCTCCAATTATAAGTTATTTATTGTGATGATCTTAGTAGCAAGGTTTTAAATATCTGATATCGGGGAAATATCGGTCTGCAAAAATCCATATCAGATTGCAAATATCGGGGATATGTAGTAAATATTGGAGTATCATGTCCAAATATGTGCATATATAATATAATGTCCTAAAATGTAATCTAAATATCGTAATGAAATGTAAACATAATGAAATATAAAGAGTATATATTTAGGATCGTAACCAATTGTAGAAACTTATTCAGGGAAAAGAGCCCACTAGAATCTTGGTAAAAGGCTTCATAGCTCTGAATTTTTTGCTATAAAACATTAAAGAAATTAATCCAATATTATAATGTTTTGCAACAAGCTATATAAAATGATATATCTGCCAACATATCGGCTGATATATTGGCCATGTCCGGGATATGCCGCCCAAAAGTTGCCAAAAAGCGGTAAAGGATATTGAGACTATATCATTTTACATAAAGGCTTATAAAAGCATATATCAGCTGATATATCGGGCTATATGGAGGATATTTAAAACAATGATTTGCAGTAAGTTCCCATAATAGCAACATATGAAATTTGTTTTGCAGATGAAGCTGGTATAGAGACAAATGATCTTTCCTGTCAAGAACCAGTTTTGGGGGCTTGGACGAGTATGCTTGGCTTTTTGTGTCAAGATTGCATTAAAAGAACTCGTCTTATGGAGAATAGAACAAGTGACTCAAGCAGACTTCTCGGAAAGATACTTGATTTCTGTTTAGAAGAATTTGTGGCTCTTACCAAGTTAGTTCATGAAACTCAGTATTTTGGACGGAGATAAGAAATTTATTTTGACCCTTTGGTGTTGATCATGAATAAAGTTTAACTATTATCTAAACATTGAAATTTTCTTGCTTCAGTAAAAATGTCATTTTGCAAGATTTGATTTCCAAATTATCTGTGGTTGCTCAAACAATAGCACGCCAGATGAAGGATAAGGTGCGTGTGAAGCCAACTAGGCTTAAATGTTTGATTTGCTTCCACCACTGTACCTTAGAATTGATGATTACGTTATTTGTTTTGTAACAATAGATTGAAAATATTTATGCTATTCTGACATGGTGCTTTTGACTTAGATTTTACCTCCCTTCTCGAAAAAGAGATGATTTTTAATGTCTTTTGAACAGAAAAATCAGATAAAGTTCATAGTGGCTTATGTCAGTTTCTTGTGAATCGCTCGAGGAAGCTTCAACCAATATGTGCTTGCCAAGAGTAATCGCCTTTCTTCAAAATATAATGCCTTTCCTGAAGAAATATATCAGAGGTATATATATCTCAAATTAATTATGTTTTCAAATGATTATCTTTCTTTTTCCATATTTCCGTTCCTTTATTTTCTTCAAGTTGAAACGGAAAGATGTAATCAATTTTATAGTGGTTTATAAGGATGTGGATGCTGTCCAACAACTAACATACTAAGAGCGTGTATGCATGCACCTACCCATTAGAAATACCATTTATGTGCATTCAAGCACACAAGCCTGCCTGGACACGATGCCTACAGATGTGAAAATTGTTGTATATATGCAATATATAGCATGAATTGCAACAGTATGTTTTGACTTGATAGAATATGTGAAATTTGAAGGTATTCCTATTCCTAGACTTTTATTTAATCAGAGATGAAACTTTTATTGGTAATCATCTACAAAGAGGTAATAGTATCATGTTGATGATCACTAATCTTAAACTTAATAATTTGTCATACTTATCCTTGACCTCCTCAGCTATGTGAAGGCTCTCAAGGATAGGCATAACAGCTCACCCTCGTAAAAGGAAGTCTATTAATTTCTTGTTGATATTTCAAAGAACCATGATGTGCCTTCTTATTGGAGACTTCTGCCTTCAATATGTTGTCACTAGTACAAGTTTTATTTTTTGAATAAATCCGTACATGCATTCCTTATCGATGGATAATAGCAAGATGACTTCTACAACTTATTTATCCCCCTCCCCCCTCTCTCTCCAATTATAAGTTATTTATTGTGATGATCTTAGTAGCAAGGTTTTAAATATCTGATATCGGGGAAATATCGGACTGCAAAAGTCCATATCAGATTGCAGATATCGGGGATATGTAGTAAATATTGGAGTATCATGTCCAAATATGTGCATATATAATATAATGTCCTAAAATGTAATCTAAATATACGTAATGAAATGTAAACATAATGAAATATAAAGAGTATATATTTAGGATCGTAACCAATTGTAGAAACTTATTCAGGGAAAAGAGCCCACTAGAATCTTGGTAAAAGGCTTCATAGCTCTGAATTTTTTGCTATAAAACATTAAAGAAATTAATCCAATATTATAATGTTTTGCAACAAGCTATATAAAATGATATATCCGCCAACATATCGGTGATATATCGCCATGTCCGATATGCCGCCAAAAGTTGCCAAAAAGCGGTAAAGGATATTGAGACTATATCATTTTACATAAAGGCTTATAAAAGCATATATCAGCCGATATATCGGGCTATATGAAGGATATTTAAAACAATGATTTGCAGTAAGTTCCCATAATAGCAACATATGAAATTTGTTTTGCAGATGAAGCTGGTATAGAGACAAATGATCTTTCCTGTCAAGAACCAGTTTTGGGGGCTTGGACGAGTATGCTTGGCTTTTTGTGTCAAGATTGCATTAAAAGAACTCGTCTTATGGAGAATAGAACAAGTGACTCAAGCAGACTTCTCGGAAAGATACTTGATTTCTGTTTAGAAGAATTTGTGGCTCTTACCAAGTTAGTTCATGAAACTCAGTATTTTGGACGGAGAAAAGAAAACCATATTCTTCTATTTGCTATTTTCAGTCATTGCACCATATACATGAGAAATACTTTAAATGAGGAGAACACACAGGTAGCTAAATCCTAGACTTGTTATATATGTGCAAAAAACTGTCATAAATTACAACTTAAATAGCTTAGTATGTGAACTCTCTGTCAGCAGGTGCAGACAATTGGACTCCATGTTCTGAGAAACATTGCTCAAAGAGAAATTGCTGAAGGCCTGAATATGAAGAATCATTCTTTCTCTCTATTCTTCATCGGAGAATTCTTTGGAGATGTTTTCCTTCTGATCCAACGTACATTGAAGGTAACCCGATTTTGATTGTTCATAATTAAGCAGTCAACATATTCTCAAATCATTTTTCTATGCAGGAAAGTATTAGCAGGGAATCTGTATCAATTATTGAAGAATGTTTAAGGCTGTTGCTTCTCCTTTACACACTTTCAAAAGAAAGTGAAGATTTGCAGGAGATTACAATGTTGCTTCTGGAAGCTCTTCTCATGGTTTTCTATGTATCCAGTGAAAACTATTCACAGGTTATTCAAGCTTCATTTTGCTAACTTAATAGCTCTGCTAAAAATGTATCCTATCTTCTTATTACCTTACATCTTTACTGGATAACGATTTCAGGAAATTACTGATGTCAAAAACATTGTGAAGAGGCTTGTTTCTCATCTTGTTCAGATTCCTTCATTTGCTATACAAATCAAAGATATAATGTTATCAATGCAGGGATCAGTCAGACTGCAACTTCAGGTGCATATTTGGAAACATAACTAAACTACAATTATTTTTCAAATTTATTATCATGACTACCAGAGTGCATAAAACACGTTTCCACACTTTCTTACTTGCTCTCTTTCTTTTTGTTAAACTTGTGCTATAAATCGCCGATGATGCCGCCCATATTGGAGGCTTGGTAGTAGGATCAAGCTTTTAGTTTTCTTCTTCTCTATGCTTCTTTTGCAGTATCTATGCCTTCGTATGTGTTTTTGTCCATGGGTGAAAATGAGATATCCTTTTGTTGCTTTCAGGATATGATTCGAGAATCAATTAATCAAGGTCAAATTACATCACAAACAAAGATCAGTATGCAACCGAAGACGCATGTACAATTGAAGCCAAATGTTATTGAAGTTCGCCAGTCACAGGCTCCAGATTTTATTGTGAAGTATGCTGACAAAAATGAACCAAAAGAAGATGATGATGCTGATGCTGATGATGATGATTGGGATGCTTTCCAATCTCTGCCTGCTGCTAACAATGCAGCTGGATCTTCAACTAGCTCACATTCTGACATCATAGAGATGAAGCCAGATTCAGTTAGTGAACTTTCATCTCCAATAATCGATGATCACTCTGAAGAAAATGATGATGGCCATCCGTCTGATCTCCAAAATGCTGTGGTCTTCAAAGATGCAAGTGAGACACAGGAATTTGAGACCAGCACTGGGCAAGAAAGGATGTCTCTCGATAAAGATGAAACTCAGGGAAGCTTGGATTCCCAAAATCAGGAGATCGAGAAAGATGAATCTGAGGAATTTTCTAATCCTGATCATTTTATAGATAAAGAAAAGAACTATAATAAAGATGAAATTGAGGAAACCTTGGATTCTCCGGTTTCTGATATTAAGAAGGATGAACCTCAGGAATCTGAGGATGGAAAAGATGAAACAGAGGAATCTTCTGATCCCCATAATTTTACAAACAATGAAAGGACAGACTGTAAGGAAAATGAACTTGAGGAAACCTCAAATTCTACGCTTTTTGAGGTTAAAGATGAACCTCAGGAATCTGAGGTTGAAAAGGATGGTCCTGAGGATTCTTCTGATCCCCATAATTTTACAAACAAAGAAAGGACAGGTTCTAATGAAGTTGAACCTGAGGAAACCTTGCATTCCACACATTCTGCAGTTAAAAAGATGAAACTGAGCAATCTTCTAGTCCTTATTATTCAGCAGACAAAGAAACGAGTCATGATAAGAATGAATGTGGGGCAACTTTAGATTCCCAACACTCTGAGATTCAAAGAGATGAATTCATGGAAATTACTGATGTCAAAAACATTGTGAAGAGGCTTGTTTCTCATCTTGTTCAGATTCCTTCATTTGCTATACAAATCAAAGATATAATGTTATCAATGCAGGGATCAGTCAGACTGCAACTTCAGGTGCATATTTGGAAACATAACTAAACTACTTTTATTTTTCAAATTTATTATCATGACTACCAGAGTGCATAAAACACGTTTCCACACTTTCTTACTTGCTCTCTTTCTTTTTGTTAAACTTGTGCTATAAATCGCCGATGATGCCGCCCATATTGGAGGCTTGGTAGTAGGATCAAATTTTTAGTTTTCTTCTTCTCTATGCTTCTTTGGCAGTATTTATGCCTTCGTATGTGTTTTTGTCCATGGGTGAAAATGAGATATCCTTTTGTTGCTTTCAGGATATGATTCGAGAATCAATTAATCAAGGTCAAATTACATCACAAACAAAGATCAGTATGCAACCGAAGACGCATGTACAATTGAAGCCAAATGTTATTGAAGTTCGCCAGTCACAGGCTCCAGATTTTATTGTGAAGTATGCTGACAAAAATGAACCAAAAGAAGATGATGATGCTGATGCTGATGATGATGATTGGGATGCTTTCCAATCTCTGCCTGCTGCTAACAATGCAGCTGGATCTTCAACTAGCTCACATTCTGACATCATAGAGATGAAGCCAGATTCAGTTAGTGAACTTTCATCTCCAATAATCGATGATCACTATGAAGAAAATGATGATGGCCATCCGTCTGATCTCCAAAATGCTGTGGTCTTCAAAGATGCAAGTGAGACACAGGAATTTGAGACCAGCACTGGGCAAGAAAGGATCTCTCTCGATAAAGATGAAACTCAGGGAAGCTTGGATTCCCAAAATCAGGAGATCGAGAAAGATGAATCTGAGGAATTTTCTAATCCTGATCATTTTATAGATAAAGAAAAGAACTATAATAAAGATGAACTTGAGGAAACCTTGGATTCTCCGGTTTCTGATATTAAGAAGGATGAACCTCAGGAATCTGAGGATGGAAAAGATGAAACAGAGGAATCTTCTGATCCCCATAATTTTACAAACAATGAAAGGACAGACTGTAAGGAAAATGAACTTGAGGAAACCTCAAATTCTCCGCTTTTTGAGGTTAAAGATGAACCTCAGGAATCTGAGGTTGAAAAGGATGGTCCTGAGGATTCTTCTGATCCCCATAATTTTACAAACAAAGAAAGGACAGGTTCTAATGAAGTTGAACCTGAGGAAACCTTGCATTCCACACATTCTGCAGTTAAAAAAGATGAAACTGAGCAATCTTCTAGTCCTTATTATTCAGCAGACAAAGAAACGAGTCATGATAAGAATGAATGTGGGGCAACTTTAGATTCCCAACACTCTGAGATTCAAAGAGATGAATTCATGGAAATTTCTAGTTCCCACCAACCTGGGGCTGATGAAACACTTGAAAGTGGAGGTGATGACAGTGTGCAACTCAGTCTCGAGCATTTACCTTCTTCTCCAAATGACAATGAGGACAGAAGCAATGGCCAGCACTTTGACTGCAGTACTGATTAAAGACTGGTACTGATGGTAAAGAAGGTTCACACGAGCTATCTTTGGGTTCTTCAGCTGCTCCTAATGAAATTAGCAGCAAGCATTCTGAGTCTGTCAGCAGTGAAACAAACAGAAAGCTTGTAGATAATTATCTCAGTGCTGTGCCGATGCAGTGCTTTTTAAGACTGTTCAGTGCCATATAGAGCTTTCAGTGTTTTGAACTCGCACCAAATTTCGGTGATGTTGCCGAGCAAGATAAATGCATTTCAAGGAATTATAGGATATCAGCATGTTGGCCAGGAGTTTTATTCCTTTTCCCCTTATTTATGAAATATTATTGGTTTTGTAAAGAGATATATTACATAGGGTTCTCTTGGTACCATATCCGATACACTAATAGATGAGGACAGTTGATATAGCTTCAGAGTTGGAAGGCAGCATGTTGTTATAGGTGATGTTTAGGTGATGTTTAGGGTATTAACTTAAAAATCTGACTATCAATTTATATATGTAATGATGATTTTGATTTTAGATAGAGGCGTTGAGAAAGTCATTCCTTGTTTTGAATTATAAGTACCCATTTGTATTACAGTTATAATTTTAAGCAAAACATTTGACTTGAAAGATAAGAGTAACTAAGGCTCATATCTGAAGGAAACTTCAACTAATCTGGGAACTGATGTTGCTTAATGTAAGCTGCTCCTCTCATTTACTTCCACAAACATGACTACGAGAATACATTTTCCTCTTGTATATACTTCGCCTGCTTAAATTCATACAGTCTATCTTCAACTATATAGTTCTGTCATCATATTTGATGGAAATGATTTGTTTCAAAGATTTATAGTGTGTTGAGACTCTTTTCCGCATGTGTATAATTTCTATTGAAATGCCATACTGGATTCATTATAAAATTTTCAAAATTAATTTACAGTAGATTTGAGTTTACTGGTTTGCTGACGAAATAATATATATTGAGGAATATTTCAAGTTTTGAGATAATTGGGTTTTATGTATTAGAAATGTCATTAGTTCTAGTTAATTAAGAAAAGATATAGTAGTCATCATAAAATTATGGAAGTTAATATAAAATTTAAAACAGGATATTTGATAATAATTGAACTTTTATAGAAAGATATCTAATTGGAAAAGAATATGTGTTCTTAAAATACTTAACCCTTCCTAAAATATTCTTAATGGGATTAGTCAAATAGAAATCAAAACTAGAATTAGAATAATTTGTGGGATAAACTTTTATAGTGTTAGTCAATTAGAACTAAAAGTAGAATAAAATTTTACAAGTGTTAGTCAACTAGAACTATAACAAAACTAGAACCGGATAATTGTACAAAATTATACCACTTTTTTATTTTTCTATACAAAAATGGGAGTTCTAGTCTCTCAAATTATCCCAAGTTTTAGCTTGGAACTATAAAGTAAAAAATTAGAACTCTCCTATTTATTTTCTTATTTTTTATTTTTAATGTTTCTTTTTTCTTTACCTCTTTCCTCCAATGGTCATCACCATTATTACACCATGTCTGTCAGATTGATCTCATCTCCTCTTAGTCATCTATGATATTTTTTTACCGAATGTTATAATTATATAGTTAATCTAAAAGTAAAGAAAATATCAATTGATAATTTTTTAAAAAATAAAATTGAGAGATGAGGGAAAGAGATCTCGGGAGCAAAAAGAAGGAAAATGTGGAAAACTATTTTTAGACTTTTACTAAAATAGTAATTAAAAAATAAAAAAATACAATATATATTATAATAATAATTGCCAATATCTTACAGTCTAATTAAAAGCCATTTAATAGTAATTATCATTTTAGTAAACAATTATCAAATAATAATAATAAGTTTAAAATACATAAATAATATTTATATCATCAAAATGCATAAATATATACCGCATGGTTATCAAAAATTATCCCATTTTATTTTATCAAAAGATGCCGCTTCATAAAATTGATCCTATTTATCCCGGTAAAATATCCCACTAGCAAAAAATTATTCCAATTGAACAATTATCCGACTTCATGTGAAAATATCCCAGTTGACTAACACCCCCTTAGAATCAATTAGAATTCCAAACTAATTGAAAAAGAGAGTACTTATTCCTACATCTCAACTAACTGACACGTGACGGCTTTGGGTAAATCACTACTTCCCACGTGGCGATTAAGGAAACCATTAATTTTGATTATATAAAAAGGGGTCATTGCATATTGGTCACTTAAATCATCCTTAATTGCCAAATAATCTCTCAAATCTCAGTATTTGCTTATTAGTCCCTCAAATCTTCTATTTTCTTACAAATCCGTTCATGTATTAGGGATTCTGTTAATTTCTCTAACTCTGGTTTGGTTAAGCCTTAACCCAATATTTAAAAATACCCAAAGTGCCCCTGAGTTTTCCATATGGGGTGTTCTCTAACTCTAGTTGGGAAAATAATTGTTGGAAAAAGATCTAGATTGGGTTTGGGGAAGCTCCTGACCATTGGAAAAGAAATAGTTAATAAGTTTTGTTTTACTTGGAGCGGGTTGCGGGTATAAATCCGTTATGAAACGGGTTGGTAAGGATTTAAATGATAGTTAATTATGAGTGGGGGTATAACGGGAAAACTATCTAATTCCATTAAAGTTAACAGAAGCTCACTCTCATGAATAACATCACCTAACAAGAGGGACGAATTTATAAGAAAAATAAAAATTTGAGGGACTAATAAGCAAATATCGAGATTTTAAAGACTATTTGGCAATTAAGGATAATTTAAGGAACTAATATCCAATTACCCATATATAGAATATATATATATATATATATATATATATATATATATATATATATATATATATATATATATATATATATATATAAAGGAGGGAGAGATTCGGTAAGCTAGTGGCATGCTGTAGCTAACCTACTCAAACCTATGTAAAAATCTATATAACTACTACAGCTAAACTCAAGGTGTGTTTGGCAAATGGAGTAAAACTGGGAACTGGGCCAGGACTAGTCCTGGCCCAGTTTTATGCTAAACTTATTTTGCTTTGGACCACACCCCCTAATCCAAAACAAAACCAGTTTAGTGGCACTATTTGAGTTCAAAAAATGAGGCCAAGTCTAGCCTCAAAATTTGACAAACATGATTCAACAAAAAATTGGGCCAGGTTCATTTCTGACCCAATTTTATACACTTGCCAAACGCACCCTCATTTTCATGGAAGAGACCAAAACAAGGAGCTGTTGTATCATTAAAGTCCTGAGAGTGAATCTTAGCATTACCTTAACACGTAAACAATTGGACAATATATAATGTTGTACTTTTTGCTGAGCCGCCCTCATTTGCATTGTGCTAACAAATCTGAAACTGAACCGGTTTCTTTGTTTCAGAAAAGAAAAGGTAACTAGATTGGGCTAAAATCAAGGCTGTCGACCTGCTACTGCTATTTGAAAGCTCCCTGCCCCATGCAATTGCATTCTGCAACCTTCTCCTTTTTTTTTTTTATTTTTTTAATATGTGGAGTAATATTTTTGGGCTAATTTTTAGAAAATTCCCTTTAACCTTGGACATTTATTAGATAGCCTCCATAACTTTCAAAATGCCAGAAACCCCCTAAATTTAGGGGTTATTAGCAAACCCTCTTTAACTTTAAGATTTTTTTTTAGAAAGCCTCCCTAAAAACGTGAATCACAATTTTCACTAGCAAACATAGAACAAGTTGCATAGTCACATGCATATCATGAGGGTAATCTACATATAGATTGGTTGATGGATATAGAATTTATGGAGAAAGGAAGACTTATGTAAACTTGTGACTATTCTCATAATCTCTTAAACTTGTGTTGGTACGTGTTTCAGTGTGAGATGGTTAGATAAGTAGAATAGATATGACTAGAAAAACACATGCAATGGCTTGTGATTGAAAAGCTCTGCAATAATACTTAAGAAAGCTAATCCTTTCTTAACAGGTGAGAAAATAGATTTGTAGAAAAATAAGTGGGTTAATCTTGTTGGAAAAATAGTTAGGATTATTACTATGAAACTGAAAATAAGCTTTCAATATGAAAGGGAACTTCTCTTGATGTGATCGAGGCGTGCGAATGCATTGTCCTTAAGAATAGATTTCGCCCCTTGGAGCCTCTCAGTGCAATAGGTTGTTGGTTGCCTACCCACCAGGATTCAACGATCATTAGCCGAGCAAGCGTGAACTCGCAATGCTATAGGCCCTTGAACAACTCTAGTTTGTTTCTTCCTTAACAACTGAGAGGAAAAGAGATATTAATAGAGAGTTTGAGAAGGAAAAGCTTACTATTTTTTTGTGTTCTCTATTGAAGGAGGAAGATGCTGATTTATAGCAGAAAGGAGGTCTATAGAGAATCTCTTCCACAAGAAAAAAACAATCAGCTGATACATTTTTCTAGAGTAGAAAATCTAGTGCAAAGCAATTTCTAGAGCAGAGAGAAAGGTAAATCTCATGTAGAGTGCAATCTCTAGAGCAGAGAGAAAGGTGAATCTCATGTAGAATGAAGAATTTGTCAAAAGTAATTTATTTAATCCAAAAAAATAAAAATACAAAATTGAGATCGAGTCACACCCGCGAGGCTCCGAAACCAGGATAATAGGAATTAAATAAGAAGAAACACGATAATTCAATGCATCAATAATGATGATTTTTGATCTATGAACCACTACCTAGGGTATGTAAGTGTGTTCCACAGGAATTTGGTGAAATATAAAATTTCTATGAACTAATCTCCCTTATTATAGATCGCTGATCTACAACCCACATATCATTCTCATAACCAAGCTATTCTAACGAGTTGGTAGAATTGGCCATGCACCCTACCTGGATGTTCATGAGTGCTCTAGAGAACTTGTCTAATTCTCATAGGAAGTAGCTCTACTTCCACACACACATAGGTGGATCCATCAAATGTGCATTGCAATTAAACACACTACCCTAGAAGGACTATGGTAATTCATTAAGAGCTAATACTCAACCTTTATACATTGCAATTTGCACTACCTACCACTTTTTGCATAAATCGAGTGATGAGGACATCGTCAAGATTTGGGCTTTAAACGAGCAGAGAAGGGATCCAGCCTGCTTACTCCTTGCATTTATTTAGTTGGGTTCTTGACCATGTGCCGATGGAGATAGATCTGGATCTCCATGGACTATATGATGAGGTGGAAAATGTTGACGTCATCCCTTGATGCTCGCTCCTTGGAGGAAGAATAGCTTGACCTCAATTGATGAAGACTAAAGGTTGTCCTTTTTCCCACATTGGTTTGTTTGCAAATCCTCTTGTAGGAAGAAGATAACTCCAGCTAAGAGAGAAGTCATTCTCAAGTGCACTGTAGAAGCATTTGAGAGGATAAAACTCCTTGGGGAATAATAGTAACTCTTAGGTGATTAGAAACCCTAATGAGCAAAATTCGATGGAAAGGTAATAAGCCAATGAGAAAACCCCAAAAAAGAGGAGGTATCTGAATCAAAGGACCAAAGAGAAGCCCAAGGAGCACTCTAGAGGAAGAGCAACCCTGCTGTGGAGGAGTAGGGCTCAAACCTCAGGTCAGAAGGCTTGGAGGAGACTCTAAAGCTGTGGCAGAAATTTTGGAGACTTGGAGCCCACTTGGTTGTGGGCTAATGGTCTCTATTTATAGAGAAACCCTTTTTATGCAGTTATAGTGGGTTTACGTGATGCTAGATTTATGCGAGCTACTCTGGCAGTTTTTAAGTGTACGAGCGTCGAACAGGCAATAACGCGGTGTCCTTTTCAAGAACTCTTATAGATTTTATAATTTTCAATATGATAGCAGTGCCGCACAAATGCTCTAATTGGTCACTTTTGTGCTCCCACTTAAACTTTGTGTAGGGATTTCATCTTACAGCACTCTAACGCCTCTACTTTAGCAGTTTTGTCTGCCAGTTTAGCTATCAGTTCGGCAGAAAGTTTACATACCATTAACTTTATGTGGGCTTAACACCACGTAAATCCTAGCTCCGTGTGACCTTAGCACCACGTGATGTTAGCCACATGTGAACATGCCTTGGTCTATTTTTGGGCTAGTTTTAATCTGATTCTCGCTCTGCTTATGTCAAGGGCTTCGTGAATTGTGTCATTAGCTCCTTTTGGGTCCATTTTGTCATGTTGAACCCTTTTAATCACTTTAGAATGACTGTTGTACCTTGTAAGCCTCCTTGTGGCGTCATAGAGTGCCTAGTCGATGATTCACTATTTTTACTCTCTACATCTACATCATAAGAATAGACTTTCAATAATAAATATAATGATTTGCCTCATAAGTTGCCAAGTAATTTGTTCTTACCCATATGAACCTACTTCATGAGATCGTCAGTCACATAGGTTCGATTACCATCATTCTTGACTCTTTGTTATAAGCATTAGTCTCATTCCACTCAATGTACTTTCCACTAGTTTTCTCCTTAGTAGTTTGGTCAAAGGATCACTTATATTAAGTTTTGACCTCATATGAGCAAGTGAAATGACCCTATCATCTAGCTGCTACTTTACAATTTTATGTCTTAGGTGTATGTGCCTACTTTTTCCATTATACATTTTGTTCTTGACACTAAAATAATGGTCTAGTTATCACAATGAATAGACACAGATGGTGCTGGTCTCACCCATAATAGAATATCAACCAAAAAGTTCATAGGCCACTCGTCTTCAGTACATGCCTTCTCTAAGGCAACAAACTCTGACTCCATAGTGGAGCGAGTTGTGATGGTTTTCTTAGATGATTTTCAAGACATCGCACCTTCCCAAGTGTGAACACGTATCCACTTATGGATTTCAACTCATCTAAATCAGAGATCCAATTAGCATCTATATATCCTTCTAATACAAAAAGGAAACAACAAAAATATTAAGCCATAATTAATTATCCTCTTAAGTACTTAAGCACTCAATATAAGGCAGTCCAATGCTCATTGTTAGGACAATGAGTGTAGTGACTAAGTCGTTCTACAGTATAAGCAATATTAGGTCGTGTATAGTTCATCAAGTGCATTCAACTACCAATAGTTTGTGCATACTAGGATTGTGACACACTTTGTTCTTTATTCTTTCTTAAGTGAATTCTTCATAAGATGTGGAAACAAGAGTGCAATTAAAATGACCAAATTTCTTTAGCATCCTTATTATATAGTGTTCTTGTGAAAGCATGATACTATTTGAAACTCTAGTTATTTTAATTCCTAATATCACATCGTCTTCACCCATGTCTTTCACGCCAAAGTTAGAATACAAAAATGAATTGGTGACTTTTACAATTTGCAAGCTTGTTCTAAAAATAAGCATATCAACATATAAGCATATGATAACACCAACATCATTTTTAACTTTAGTATAAATACATTTTTAGCCTCATTAATACAATAACCATTAGAAACAAGAACACTATTAAATTTATAGATGCTTATTTTAAATCATACAAAGATTTCACAAGTTTACAAACTTTCTTTTCATTTCAAAGTATCACGCACCCTTTGGGTTGGTTCATATATATTTCTTCTTCTAGGTCGTTATTTAGAAAAGTTGTTTTAACATTCATTTGATGTGAACAAGCTTATGAACAGAAGCTAAAGCAAATAAACACTCTAATAGATGCAATCCTAGTCACTAGAGCAAAGGTGTTAAAATAATCAAAATCTTTCTTTTGAGTGTATCCTTTAGCAACTAATATGGCTTTAAATTTATCTATGGACCCATCAGGTTTTAGTTTTCTTTTAAAGATCTATTTGCAACCGATTGGTTCTGCACCGGGTGGCAAATCAACAAGCTTCTACATATGGTTAGATAATATAGATTCTAGTTCATTATTAATAGCTTATTTCTAGAAGGGAGTATCTGGAGAGGAGACAGCCTCACTATAAGTGAGAGGATCATTATCAACTATAAAGGTATAGAAGTCATTACTAAAACTAGTTTCTTTTCTAGCTCCTTTACTTCTTCTTTGTTCGATTTGTACATTACCATTAGATTCATGTGCATGATCAGAAGATGAATCATGAGAAGTTTTATCTACATGAGATTTCAAAGGAAAGACATACTCAAAGAATTTTGCATTTTAATTTCAATAATAGTGTTAGGCTCCATAGCATTATTATCACTTCTAATCACAAGAAATCTATAAGAAACACTATGAAGAGCAAAACCAATAAACATGCAATCAAATATCTTAGGTCCTAGTTTCTTTATTTTAGGTTCGGTAGCAAAATCTTAGCTAAACACCCCCTCACACTTTCAAATAATTCTAGTTAGGTGCATGTCTTTTCCAAAGTTCATAAGGTGTAATTTTAGTTTTCTTATATGGTATTGTTGTTTTTGATAAGATAAGCAAAAAGGATAGCCTCCCCCACAAGGTAAGAGGTGCTCCACAACTAATTAACATTGCATTCATCATGTCTTTTAGTATTCTATTTTTTCTTTCTGCTACACCATTAGGTTCAGGTGAATATGGAGGGGTGGTTTCATAAATCATTTCATGTTGTTGATAATATTCATTAAATTATTTAAGTTCATATTCACCGCCTCTATTTGATCTTAATATTTTAGTTTTCTTAATTAATTTATTTTCAACCTCTATTTTGTAATTTACAAACATTTCAAATGCTTCATCTTTGATCTCAGCAGATAGACCACTATGTATCTAGAATAGTCAATTATGAAGGTTATGTAAAATCTTTTACCCCCTCTTGTTAAATTATCACTACCACAATATAGGTATATGGCAACGGTTGCAAACCGTCCCTCTAGAACAACAAACTATTCCCGTACATCTAAGGGAACAGTTCTGCATCCAATACCATTGCCACCGTTATCTTTGGACTAAGGTTACGGTTTGCTCTCCCAGCAGAACGATTCGTAAACTATTCACTTTTGGTAGTGTAAGGGGACGGTCACACTAGGGCAATGGTTCTTTATTTTAATATATGTTGATGCATATATAGCAAGGGCGACAGTTTTTAGCTTTAAGTTATGGAAACATTATCTAGCAAAGGGGACGGTTATTGTTTTTGAGCTATGTTGACGCCTATATAGCAATGGGGACAGCTTTTTATTCTAGCTACACCAACGCTTAAATAGCTATAGTGATAGTTTTTTTCCAGATTTTACACATAGCAAGGGCTACACTTAGCAAAGCAAGGTCATCTGTCTAGGCACGACCTACAGTTTTTTGAAAAATTAAATGCTACATATACAGCAGCAGCTTTTATATGCTATTCTAATATCACAAACAAAGAAATGAATAGCTATAATTTTTACAAACAAACCACCTAAACCTTAATCTTAATAAAAATGATAATTCATTACAAGGAATAACAATACTGCAGTAACATGATCTGAAATTCATTATAAGCTTTTTCTTTTGTCCAAAGTACATATCCATAACTCTTCTACGATTAAAGAGTCCACTACTTAATTGAAAGGTCTCTATTGAGACGAATAAGTTTTACATCAACAGGACGATCTCACATTAAGCAATAAGCACGGATCTTCATCTATTGCAGCCATCATTAATTTTTCTGCATAAATTGAGATACAAAGATAAGCATATTGCAAAAGAACTCAATGAATTTAATTGCAAAACATGCGTGTTCATGAGCTTATCTTATTGGAATTAGTCAAATCTGACTACATGTAAGTTGTACCCTAATTAGAATAAACAAAGTAGTTGTTCTTTGATCATAGAAAAGCATTTCCCATGCATAATGTAGTAAGGACTATTTTGCAGTACTTACATTCACTGAACTCTAGCATTATTCTCAAGGCAGATTGAGATGTTGTTCAACGATCACATAACCATTAATTATCTTTTGTGTTCAGATCAACTGAAAAACAGAATAAGCCGCCCTCTCATCTTAGAGCAAAAAAGTAACAAAAGAAAGTTAACTCTATTCAAAAAGTAATATGTGTGATATTCAAGGATGGTAAGTAACAAAACGAAAGTTAACTCTTCAAAATACATACCATCATGTAGACTTCAAGCATTCAAGCATCAAGAGACGACCTTTTATCCCATTATAAATGTCAAAAGGAACCCTGATGCTAAATAAAAATATGAACTAAGTAGGCCTTTCGAGAGGGGAAGTATAGGCTTTATATCCGTATCTAGACTGGTCTACCACTCAGACGAAGGAACACATTTTATTTTAGAGTAGACCATAAAGTATCTTTAAAAACCTTTTAAGGATTCATAAAATATCTCCAGCCAACATTATATCTTTCACCATCTTATTACAAGCAACTAATTAGGCTAGGCTAAAAATCTTAGCTAAACACCCCCTCACACTTTCAAATAATTCTAGTTAGGTGCATGTCTTTTCCAAAGTTCATAAGGTGTAATTTTAGTTTTCTTATATGGTATTGTTGTTTTTGATAAGATAAGCAAAAAGGATAGCCTCCCCCACAGGGTAAGAGGTGCTCCACAACTAATTAACATTGCATTCATCATGTCTTTTAGTATTCTATTTTTTCTTTCTGCTACACCATTAGGTTCAGGTGAATATGGAGGGGTGGTTTCATAAATCATTTCATGTTGTTGATAATATTCATTAAATTATTTAAGTTCATATTCACCGCCTCTATTTGATCTTAATATTTTAGTTTTCTTAATTAATTTATTTTCAACCTCTATTTTGTAATTTACAAACATTTCAAATGCTTCATCTTTGATCTCAAAGAGATAGACCACTATGTATCTAGAATAGTCAATTATGAAGGTTATGTAAAATCTTTTACCCCTCTTGTTAAATTATCACTACCACAATATAGGTATATGGCAGCGGTTGCAAACCGTCCCTCTAGAACAACAAACTATTCCTGTACATCTAAGGGAACATTCGCATCCAATACCATTGCCACCGTTATCTTTGGACTAAGGTTACGGTTTGCTCAGGCGAGCGATTAAGTAAACTATTCACTTTTGGTAGTGTAAGGGGACGGTCACACTAGGGCAATGGTTCTTTATTTTAATATATGTTGATGCATATATAGCAAGGGCGCAGTTTTTAGCTTTAAGTTATGGAAACATTATCTAGCAAAGGGGACGGTTATTGTTTTGAGCTATGTTGGCCTTTATATAGCAATGGGGACGACTTTTATTCTAGCTACACCAACGCTTAAATAGCTATAGTGATAGTTTTTCCAGATTTTACACATAGCAAGGGCTACACTTAGCAAAGCAAGGTCATCTGCAGAGCCACGACCCTACGTTTTTGAAAAATTAAATGCTACATATATCTGTGTGACTTTTATATGCTATTCTAATATCACAAACAAAGAAATGAATAGCTATAATTTTACAAACAAACCACCTAAACCTTAATCTTAATAAAATGATAATTCATTACAAGGAATAACAATCTTTGTAACATGATCCGAAATTCATTATAAGCTTTTTCTTTTGTCCAAAGTACATATCCATAACTCTTCTACGATTAAAGAGTCCACTACTTAATTGAAAGGTCTCTATTGAGACGAATAAGTTTTACATCAACAGGACGATCTCACATTAAGCAATAAGCACGGATCTTCATCTATTGCAGCCATCATTAATTTTTCTGCATAAATTGAGATACAAAGATAAGCATATTGCAAAAGAACTCAATGAATTTAATTGCAAAACATGCGTGTTCATGAGCTTATCTTATTGGAATTAGTCAAATCTGACTACATGTAAGTTGTGCCCTAATTAGAATAAACAAAGTAGTTGTTCTTTGATCATAGAAAAGCATTTCCCATGCATAATGTAGTAAGGACTATTTTGCAGTACTTACATTCGCTGAACTCTAGCATTATTCTCAAGGCAGATTGAGATGTTGTTCAACGATCACATAACCATTAATTATCTTTTGTGTTCAGATCAACTGAAAAACAGAATAAGCCGCCCTCTCATCTTAGAGCAAAAAAGTAACAAAAGAAAGTTAACTCTATTCAAAAAGTAATATGTGTGATATTCAAGGATGGTAAGTAACAAAACGAAAGTTAACTCTTCAAAATACAAACCATCATGTAGACTTCAAGCATTCAAGCATCAAGAGACGACCTTTTATCCCATTATAAATGTCAAAAGGAACCCTGATGCTAAATAAAAATATGAACTAAGTAGGCCTTTCGAGAGGGGAAGTATAGGCTTTATATCCGTATCTAGACTAGTCTACCACTCAGACGAAGGAACACATTTTATTTTAGAGTAGACCATAAAGTATCTTTAAAAACATTTTAAGGATTCATAAAATATCTCCAGCCAACATTATATCTTTCACCATCTTATTACAAGCAACTAATTAGGCTAGGCTAAAGCTCAATACTCCACAAAGGAAAGTTCTTGTACACTCATTAAACATATTAAACTTTACAGAAATTTTAAAAAAATAAGTAGGCATGTTATTCATTCCTTGCACAATTCTGGGGGGTCTGAATAAGTTCTAAGATAGAAATCTGGGCATTAATATTATCCGCTGCCTTGCAGTGGCTGATTTGACTAAAGCACTTAGCAAGTGCATCAAAAGTGGGAGGTGCTATAATATTATGACTGGAATTTACTATAAGACTTTGAAAATTCTCACCGTGACGATGATGAGTAAGCAAATCAGAGCCTTATGGCTATATTATTATGACAAAAAATAGGGTATTTTTAGGAAAGAAAGATCTAGTTTTTTTGTTTTTAGGATGGACGTTGATATACAGAGAATACATTCAAATAGCTTTAACTTGTACACCTGCAGTGAAAATCTCCAAAACGCAACTTGAGCATAAAAAGATCAGATAATGTAAGAAGGAGTGACCACATATAGATGATTTCAGTCCTCTTCAAGTTCTGAGCCTACATCCCAAACTTCTTTGTTACTATCCTTAGGAATATACAAAAAAAAAATTCAGTAATACTTACCACAATTGGTCTCTTCTCTTTAGAAGATGCTAACCCACAATTTTTTCCAGCTTCCATTTCCTTGTTTGTTTCTTGTTCATTTCAAAAGAGATTAATGAAGTATTTAAACACGAGATCTAATAGCAATTGAAATTTTAAAAAAATGACAAGTACGGGGCTGTCCCCCTTTTCCAAAATCATCTAAATTCCAAAAATAAATGATAGATACATGAGTATGGTTTAATTAAGTTGTGAGTTCAAAATTATATCTGTGAGGCATTAATGGTGTGTAAGAATTTTTATTACTTAAAGCTAAAGTTGCTGTCATTGGCCTATTATTTAGTTGCAATTCCTCATTGATGTAATCTTCACTAATTTACACTATATGAAAATACGGGCGTTGTCAAGAATTATTATTATCTTTACCGATGTAGTTTGGATTTTCCAAATCATCATTATTTTACATTTCAACTCTACTTTTTTGGGATTTTCAATAAATCTAAGACATACAACTCCAAGCGATTCTAACTCTTTGATTAACAAATTGATTCACTAACAATTTTATTAATAACAAAAGCATGTAAACATTCAAGTTCTTATTTTAGCAAGTCAAAATTATTATTTCATTGATTTAAGAACATAAATAAGAAAAATGTGTATTTGTATAGTATTTGAAATGGATAAATGTGTGTTCTTGCTGCTAGTGGATCTAAGTGAATTACTGTCCAAACCAAAAAAACTATAACTCTTATACAATTAAAGATCCAAATGCTCTTTATAGATTGTAAATAATTTTAGATATAAAAGTAGCATCAAAAGTACATTCAAGACTAGCCATAGTACTAATCGAATAAAATTATGAAAAAACTATTTGAATTTGAGGAATTTACCTTGCCAAGTAAAGTTGTAGAATTTTCAAACCCTTTCAGAGATTAACCAACAGCAAATCCCTAATTCATAAAATTGAGTAAAGAAATTTGTTAAATAGTAAAAAAAAAAAGAAAAGAAAAATTGAAACCCTGGTTTGATGATTGATTAGGAGGGGGGAGAAGTACTCAATCATGTCAGAGGAGGTGGCCTTGAAGTCGAGGATGGAGAGGGAAGGAATCAATGAGAGGCAGTGGACAAGGTAGAGGAGTGGCAGCGGACGAGGGAGGAGTAGCAGTGGAGGAGGTGGAGGTGGTCGGCGAGGTCGGGGATTAGCTTAGATGAGGTCGGAGATTTGCTGAGGATGAGCGAGGAGTCGATCACTAGCATAAATTAAGCCTAGGGTTTTGATCACCTCGGTGAAGAGCGGTTGAAAAGATGTGTCAAAGATAAAATTAGCATTACGTATTTCTAAAAAGAAGAAAAAAATAGCTCTGGCTCTTTGTCAAAATGAATGTAAATCCCATAATAAAACCGTCGCCATAGCCCATTAACTTTTTTTATTGCATGCCCAATTCAAGCCCAACGATTTACTATGAACTGTCTTTTTAGACTTAGCTCATGACGGTTTAAACCGTCACATAACTGCTGCGATAGGTAGCAGAGGGGATGGTTTTAAACCTCACCCCCAACCAACCCCATCTATACACCTATAATGTGGTAGTGTATTTTTCAAAACACCAAGGTCACTATGAATTAGCTTAAGCAATTCAGATTCTCTTTTAGCACTTATACATGATTTCTTAGTTGATTTAGATTCTACACATATTTTACATTTATCATAATTAGATATTTTAATATTATGCAACATGCCTATATCTTTCATTTTCTTAATATATGAGAAACCAACATGTCCTAATCTACCATGTCAAAGATCAGAGGATTCAACCAAGCAAGCAGAAGGGTAGATGCAGTTTTATTCATGATTTCAAGTACATTAAGCATAAACAGACCTTGACTACTGTAGCTTTTCCGTACAAATTATCCATTTTTAGTCATTACAACTTTATCAAACTCAAAGAAGACCTTAACACCAGCTCTGACAATAAGAGATACTAAAATGAGGTCCCAATGAATCTCGAAAACATGAAGAACATTTGTAAGAGAAAGGAATTTCTCAGAAGTGAGCTTGAGAAGCACCTTTCCCTTACCCACAATAGTTGATGGCCTCGAATTGCCTATGAGCACTTGTTCAGCACTATTAATAGAGGAGTAGGAGGGGAAAGATCCACTGTCGGCACATATATATCGTTGTTATGTACAATCATGTTAGCTTCATAGACCACTATAGCAATAATATCTCCCTCACTATATTTGCTTGTGTTTTGGAGAGAGACTCACCCGTCTTTCGATAACACACTATGCAGAGTAGGCCCGTAGCTTGCCACACACGAAACAAATTCTCTTTTTCTTGAAAGCCAAGTTAGGGTTACTTTTAGTCTTGTAGCTTGGGGTTCTGTTTTAATTTATTGTTATTCTTGTGGAAAGATTTCTTAGGTTTTGAAGAACCACTTTCAGTTAGATTTGCCCTGCAAGCAAGTTCCTTGGCTCTTTCAGTTTTCTCTCTACTCTATTCTTTTCTTCAATTCGCATGTGATTTATTACATCTTCAAGACTCATTTGTTTTATCTTGTGTTTTAGTTCTTTCTTATAATCTTAGATGGCTAGCATTGCAATCATTCAAACTCTTCCTTCCCCTCTTGAAAAAACCTATCCAAACTCACCCTGGTTTTTTTTTGGGGGGGGGGGGGAGTTCTCCGAATTAGTCCTTGAAATTTTTAACAATTTGAAATTAATCTTCTAAATTTTCTAAGTGTTTTAAAATTAGTCCCTCTAGTTAGCACCAGATTGAATGATTTGAGGGACTAATTTTAAAACACCTAACATATTTGGAGGGCTAATTTCAAATACGAAGATTTGAGAGACTGATTTCAAAACACTTAGGGTATGCTTGGATACCATGGTGATTTTTGGGTGTATATTTTTTTAGACAAACACCACATCATGGTGTTTTTCTCCAAATGAAAAGACAATGGTGAGTTTTTGGTCAACACTAGTTTGACCCTTTATAACATCAGTATCAAACATATTATTAATGTAAAACATATTAATTATAAAATAATATAGTACTTAATATACTATAATATTATTATTTTACATTATTAATTTATAATTTTAATATTAATCATAATACAATACATTATAGTATAATGTATTATAATGTTATATTGTATTTTTAATATATTATATTATATTATATTATAATTCTAAAATATTATTTTCAAATATTAATATACTAAATTTTTGTAAATAAACATGTTATTGATATATTTAATATAATATTGAATAATATTATTAACAATATCATTATAGACAATTATATTATGACGAATATGTTGTTAATATATTAATAATATTTTAACATACATAGCATAGTATAGTTTTTAACAAATTATATTTTGATAACAATAATTAATAATATATTATTATAATATAATATTAATATAATAAGATTATATTATGATTTATTAATGCTATATTGATATTTATTTTAAATATTTTGTTTTATCAATAACAAATTAGTTTATTGAATAATATATTATTTAATATATTAAATAGAGTAAAGGTACTATTACTTTATTTTTGGAGGAGTTATTATTTTATTAATAATATATTATTATAATATAATATATATATATATATTATATATATATATATTATATATATATATATTATATATATATATATATTATTTAATTTTTTATATTATGCTATAATATTTTATAATTTTAATATTAAAAATTAGTAATATTAAACTAATTATTATTATTATTTTATTTAGTTTAATAAATACTAATATACCATATATTATATTTTATTAATTTCATGTAACATTTATTAATGTTTTTATACTATAATATATCATAATATAATAAATTATGTTAAACATATATTAATATATTATATAATAATATAATGTAATATAATATATTATATATATATATATTATATATATATATATATTATATATATATATATATTATATATATATATATTATATATATATATATATATATATATATATATATATATATATATATATATATATATATATATATATATATATATATATATATATATATATATATATATATATATATATATATATATATATATATATATATATATATATATATATATATATATATATATATATATATATATATATATTATTTAATTTTTTATATTATGCTATAATATTTTATAATTTAATATTAAAAATTAGTAATATTAAACTAATTATTATTATTATTTTATTTAGTTTAATAAATACTAATATACCATATATTATATTTTATTAATTTCATGTAACATTTATTAATGTTTTTATACTATAATATATCATAATATAATAAATTATGTTAAACATATATTAATATATTATATAATAATATAATGTAATATAATATATTATAACATTATAACAAGTATATATTTTAATAATATAATATTTACGAATATAAAAACTCAAAATTATGCTAAACTTAAAACACCTAAAAGGTGTTTTGAAAAAAAATATTGTAATTTATGCTTTTGTATGTATTTAAGCACAAAACACTATGATCCTCAAACACATAGTATTTTTGTTTTGGCATAAACACCATAGAAATTGAGGAAACACCACGGTTCCCAAACACTCCATTAAATAGTTAGGAGACTAATTTCTAAATATTAAGATTTTGGAGAGTAACTTCAAAATACTAAAGATTTGGGGGTCAAATCTAAACAAAAACCAAGAATATAATGGGAAAAGAGAGTGAGGGCAAGAGAAATAAAAAAGAAGAGAACATAGATAGATGACTGGTATAGAGAGCTTATTTGCAAAATGTCGCCTCTCATTTAAGAGTGATTATTTGGACCCAAAATTTGAGACAGGTTGATCGAACAATTGGTGTGGAAAGAATCTTTTAATTGTTTCAAAAATAATTTTAAATTTTTTAATTCTGATATTTAAAAATTTCACAAAAATGATTAGAAAAGTACTATTTTTCCAAACTTTTACAAATAAACTTTAAACTTAAAACATTGAAAATCATTTTTATAAAAATAAAAATATTATTTAAAATTAAAGAATAAACAAGAAATAATAGTTTTATAAATTTTAAATGTAAAACTAGTTACAAATGAAAAGTTATAAGCAGAACCAAACAACTTCAAACTTCAAGTTGTAAAATTTAAAAATTGAACTAAACAGTTACAATTGCAGGTGTATGCAAGAACGGTTGGCGTCTCAGTTATATGCAAGTGACGCTTGTATAGAAACTATAGTTGCAAACCACTCACTACCTCATGCACATCAATTACTAATTTTTTGGTAGAAAATATTTAATTAATATAAGATCATAGAAAGACAAATGAAATGAGCTTGAATAGTAAAAACTCTAAACAACGAGAAAATTATGTTATGTATATCGGTTAGAGCCGAGGACCCGATGAGTGGTGGGGCAATAAATTATTGATAAATAAAATTTAAATCTACTAAAATAAATTTATTAATACATTCCAAGATAAAAGAAAAGATATTTTCCAATTGTCCTCGACAAGTTTTATCTTATGCATTTTTTTTCAGTAATAGAACCTTATGCAAAATACTTGGAACATATAAAGTCTAAGATATTTTACCTTATTTTCACCGAGATCGTCCTAGTTCTCTTCTAATTACATTGTCTTTTTTCCTTTTTGATTTTTCTCTTAAAACCAACAACCTATGGTAATGGGACGACCATATGAATTTGATTAGAGATAATTAGAATAAGATGTATGTTGAATTAATGGATATTGGATGTTAACTAAATGGATCTTATTAAAAGTCTATTGCAATAATAAAAAATTAATTATAAATAATATGAGCCTCTATTTCAATACATGTCATGATAATAGTGGGCATAAATTATTTAAAGCTATAAATGGACTATAAAGGAATTAAATTGTAAATCAATTATAATAGTCATGTACTAAACATCAAGTGGGGGCAATTATTGACCTAGATCTCAATGATAAATGCCATACATATGAGGAGTACATTGCAAAAAGAAATTTGAGTGGGGGCATTTGCCCACACTGAGGTACACGTGGCTCCTCCACTGTGTATATCATAAAGAATAGTTGAACATGTGCAAATTTTCTTGCGGGTACGTGTTCTTTGGAGCTAAACAAATATGTCATATATTTTTGGATGATTTGCAATTAAATACCATAATGTTGACAAGTGTGGGGATAGATTACACTCTGTTTAGATCGGGGTAACTAGAGGTATGGGAAGTTAGGGCAACCACTAACTTTGTTTGGAACTTATTTGAGAAAGATAGCAGAAGAGAAGTTAACCAAGACGAAGAATTGTATAATTTTGTTCTCCCGTCAAGTTGGGGTGTAACTGAGGGAAAGGGAATTGATCAAAAAAACTAATTCACACATGGAAAATTTTACCCTCCAAGATCAAATCCAACGGCTCACATTGAGTTTTAAGTTCTCTTCCCTTCTCTTTATGGAAGTTTTCTATCGGGGTGAAATAAGTTCCCTTCTATTCTCCTTAACTTTTTCTCATCTATTCTAAGAAGCCCTCAAGTTTTCACTTTGATAAAGAAAGCCCGAACTTTCAATTTTATTTCTCATTAGCCCCCCAAGTTAAAAGTAAGCCGTTATCTTTAACTCGCCAAGGGTAAACAGGTCAAAGAAGATGCTGATAATGGAGTCTTCCAGAGTTGGCCCCCGCTACGATAAAGAGTCGTCAGAGGAGTTCAGATTCGAACCCAGGCGGCATCTTGATAGGAGGGAGTTGGTCCTAGAGTCTCGACTCGCTCAGACCAGGGCTATTGAGCAGTTCTACCTACCTCGAGATGATGAGATCCTCGCCGCCATGCCAGATGTCGGTCTCCATCAGTCCCTGAGGGGCTATATGCTTCGAGGGACCCTGGTAGAGCAGGAACTGTTCGCTCGGTTTGAGCGTGCATGAAACCTCTACCTTAGGCTCCAAGAAGAGTTGGAGGCTCAGAAGGCAGCTCATGAGACAACTCTCCTGACACTGGCCACTAGGGAGGATGAGCTGACGGCCTAGAGGAGAGGCGAGGGCAAATGGCTGGGAATTGGAGATGCGGGAGAGCATGATCAAGAGCCTAAAAGCTTCGAATAGCAAGAAGTTGGCCGAGATCAGCAAGCTCAGGAAGACTTCGGCCATTTTGGACATGAGCTCCGTGAGCGGGACGAGAAGATAAGATACTTGTCTGAGGAGATCGAGGTCAAAAGGTGAGAAAGCGCTGATGTATAAGAGCGAGCTCAATTGGCCCGCCAGAATGCTGAGACTCTGCAGAATCAGCTGAAGGAGGAGCAGATCGCTCATGAAAAGCTGAGGCAGGAGAGCACCCAAGCGTCGCTGGAGGCTGAACGACAACGTGAATCATCCCTCGCCGAAATCCAGGCACTGCAGGGTCATCTCGGTCATCTAGAGTTTGAAGCCCACCGGTTTGAGATCATTGAGGACTACTGCAATAGTACTCTCGGGAAGGTGGAGGTGGCGCTCGCTTGCAAGGTCGGCTTCGACTATCTGGAGATGCAGCTCCCGACCGAACTCAAAACTGACCCTGAGCGATTCCACTATCCTCCCATAGTAGCCAACTGCCTTGGCGCACTGCAGGAGATAGAGAGAAAAGGAGGGGGCTCATGCTTAATGTTGGGAGCGGTGATGAAGATGATGAGGAGTCGGCAAAGGCGGTGAGCTCGCGAGGCAATTTGGCGGATCGATTCGAAGAAAAGGGCGAGGAAGTCGGTCCGAGCCCATCGACTCCTCCACCGACTTCCATCGCCGTTGCTCCTCCACGCTCGACTCCTGCTTCTGGCTCCAGCGTCGCTCCTTCCAGGCCTAGCCAAAGCTCCAGTGTAGTTCCATCTCCTAACCCTGTGTCTCCTTTGAGTCCGGCCCCTTAGGGGCTCATATGTATCTTTTGTTTTTTATTTTTTGACGCACTAAAAACTATTTTGAATATATATATGAATGAAAAAATTTATTTTTGTCGATCTGAACTGTGTACCTTTGTGATTGCGTTCTTATGTGTTAAGAGTTTCCAACCTTCTTTGACTGGGTACAAGTTAATTTTCGGCTATCGACGACTCGGCTTTGTGCCTTGTGCTGGGGACAACTCGACCTCATGCCTTGGGTTTATTCATAATGACACCAAGGTCTTAAGGTACGTGCCTTGGACTTATAAGAATGATGCCAAGGTCGTTGAGCCAAGATGATCAAATTGATGATGTGCCGTGGTTTTATCCCGAATGGGTACCAAGGTCTTATGTGTCAATTTCGACCATGTTGGGGGCGACTCAACCCCTTGCCTTGGGTTTATTCGCAATAACACCAAGGTCTTGGGTACGTGCCTTGGGCTTATGAGAATGATTCCAAGGTCTATGGTCTCTATTGCCGAGTTGATGAAAGTCAAGTGGCGAAGACCACATAAAGGTTAGTACACAACACAAATATTTATTATTTATGGAAGAATCTTCTTAGGTGTTTTGTTCTTTATGACAAACCTGTCGTCTCTGCTTTACTCTCTACTTACTCTTGGGCAGAATTCCTTGACAGCAGCAGTGTTAGAACGGCGGTGGCAGCTTCTTAGAACGAGGCTCGAATACAGGGGATCGCCCACTCTCGTAAAAAGAGATGAAGAGGCCCCACGGTGGGCGTCAATGTTGATGTCAAAGTTCTCAACAGCAGGATTTGAGGCTGATCTTGAAGAGCTTATGATCTCTTGACCTCCTTTGATGGCTGATCCCCAAATAGAATGTTGAACCTCCAGCAAAATTGGGATTAGAGGCTAATCCCAAATGATGGCGGGGTTTCGGGTCAATATCAAAGAGGTAGGGGTCCCTTTATCCCCTTTGGTGGCCGATTCCCTGAAAGGATGAGAGTTCTGCAAAAGTACAACACGTTAGAGGACTGGAGTTGGGTTCTTCGGTGATTCATCCGACGATCAAGTCAGTAATGAGCTTGAGTGGAGAAGAAATATGGTTGTAAGGTGTTAATTTGCAAGAGATTGCTTACCTTGGTTAGTAGGCGATGAACCTATATGTATCCGGCTGAGAGGGTGCATATGTAACTTTGGTTGAGACCAGGAAGACAACTAAATCGGCAGATAGTTTACAGATGTCAACCGTAGGTGAATGAGTCACCTATAAGTCTGATGTGATGGCGACTAAGGAAGCGTGGCGCTGACGGAGGGTGATGAGTCATGGAGACTCGTGGCAGGAGCAATGATGATGCTGACCAGCTGTCGACGAGGGGTTCAAGGATAAACTGCCTCTTGACTCGGCTCTGCGAGCGGGCAGACAAGTACTGCCTTTCTGGTCGGCCTTGAAAGTTGCCGACCTTGTAGAGTAAAGGAGGGAACGACTCAAATGGTGAGTCAAATGAGGATGCTTCTCGACTCAATCCTCCTTTAGGAAGGGGCGAGTGTCTATGATATCCGAAGTCGTCCTGGCTGGGGAAGTCGATCTAATGATTAGTTAACATGCGACACGTGTCGACTCCCCGGAGGAGGATTAGCACTTAGGTTATATATTGACATAACACCTTATAATTAATTAAGTTGATAATGGATAACACCCTCAGAGTGTGTAGGGGCGGGCATGGGCCAGGTCGACCCAGCTTGCCGTGGGTCAAGACCTGGCCCGAGCCGTAATGTGTCGGGCCTAACTAGGCACGGTTTTACCCGGGCCATGGGCCAGGCTGGGTTTAGGCCTAGGCCCGGGACCAGAGGATAAGACCCAGCCCACTTTAGCCCGGCCCAAAATGATATGACCCAAGCCCAACCCGACCCGACCAAGAACTAGGCTACTTGTGGTTTGCATGGCTAATTGTGGAGGATTTGACCGTATCATCATGCATTTAATTGAAGGAACATAATATTTAGCTTTTGTCTTGATTGACTTAATTAATTAATTGTTAACATATTATTACTACTGCAGGATGTTCCCATCCAACTCCAATAAATAAAATTTTGGCTTTTGGCTTGGACTTGGAACTTCCAATAATTCAATCTACTATAAATAAAATTTCTCATATTAGACCTTAAATTCTAGACAACTTTTATATTAGACCCCCCAATTCACGTATGCAGATCAAACCTTTTTTTTTTAAAATAACACCCTTGTATTAGTAAATTACATCTTCGTACCGAGTTGTAGGCTACCAAATCGCAGGGCTAAATTTTCAAAGAAGCCCTAATTTCGAGTCTCAGAAGAAGACGAAGAAGAAAGCAAATAGTTGCCCTTTACTCCCAAAAATGTTTTTCTTTGTCTTTTATTGGTTCCTAATTGGAACAAAGGAAGATTCAATTTCATTTTTCTCGGAAAAAATAAATGACCAATTTAATTACAGCCCTCTTCTGTTTGTTCCTCACACGCGGCCTCGTTTACTGGTGAGTTTCATCATGTTTCTGTTTATTGATCAATGTCCAATTTTCTCAGTGAAATCAAATGAATTTTTTTATCCCTTCTGTGAGTATAATCACAGCAACTGATGACGAGTGCATCTCAATTTTGTACTTAAAGGAAACATTCAAAACATTTACTTGCATTATAATTGTGTAATTCCTTGTGCACATTTGACTTGTCCTCAATGGACAGGCTCAATATATTTCTCCATTTTGGTAATGAAATGCATACAATGTCTAAACTACTTCACATGTCAATGATTCAGCTGATGTCATTTAGATTACTTGCAGCTTCTCTTGATTTAGAAGAAAGTGGTGACAAATTTTTTTAACCCTCTAGAGGAAATGATATCTGAAACAAGCACGTTATTGATTCAATTCTCACAAAAATTATTTAAAGAATGATTAACCAGCATTGAATCACTAGCAATCTTGTTAGCTATGAAGTTGAAAGGCCTAGAGGCTCCACTTGTTCCAAATAAAGCTTGTGCATCAATACCCGAGTTCTGGAACTCGAACTTGATCATCGGCTTTTTGATCCCAACAGTTCAGGACCACCCACAATAGTTCTTGTTGAAATGAACACAAATTCAGTACATATGCAAATAGTTATACGCTTGTATTGGAGGAGTATACAGGAGTAACAGTTCTTATGCTTTAACTGGAAATTATTGTCCTCTGCATCAGCTTCTTCTTTTTTCCTTACCCGAGTTTTTCGATAATAATTCCTGTAAGTAGTTGGTATGATGCAACATATTTATTTGCTGACTTTGTTTGTAGTGACTGAACTTGCGTATAAACTTGTTGATCTTTCCTATCATATACACAGTATAAATGATGATTCATTGTCAATTTTCATTCTAATGTAAACTTTTGAGGGGATATGGCAGTGGGATGATACATCAGCTACCTAAGTTCCCATCTTTGGCCTGGTTCACTGATATTTCCAGAAAGCATTAGGACTTTTCTGGAGAAGTTGCACATACTTGATATGCGAAGGAAATTATCAGGTTGGGGATTCTGCTGGAAGTTGTTATGTTCAATTGTCGGATTGCTGGAATTACCTATCCTTTGATGCTCCAAGTAAGTTTCTTCTCATCTTAAGTTTCATGATTCAGTGTTTGATTCCTCTTTCCAAAAGATATCGTAGCAACAAAGGAAAAAAAAATTGAAACTCTCCATTGCAGGTATTTATTTATGTATGGAAATAATTACAAATTTGTTCATTCAATTCGAGCAAATAGAGTTACATGCCTTAGAGAAGAATAGAATATAAACATCTATAATGAATTATGATAATCTTGTTCCCCACATAAAATGGACCAAAGTAAAAACAAAAAGATGGACAACCTCATCTCTTTTGGAAGTTAAAAATTTGATTCCATATGCAAACACAAAAGCAAAGAGTACAGTAAATCCGATCACTGCAGCGCTAACCTCACCCAAGAAGTCATGCCTATATCCAAAATAACTCTTAAGAAATTCCTTCACTGTTTGTCCATTTTCTAGCATGTTGTTATCATCTCCATATTGTGACGCACACAGACCGTATAAAGACCAAGATACCGGGCAAGCCCAGTAGTACCATCTCCACCATACAGGTATCCTCTGCATTCAGTAATATGATATTCTTAGTAAAACTTAGAAAGTGTAACCAGAACAATGTTTTTGGTTTTGGAAACCTACAGGTCGAGGAATAATGAAGCCTGCAAAGAGATTCCATATAAAATAGAATGCGGCGGCGACAACTGAAGCAATATCCGAATTAGGAGTAAGAGCAACCGCCATCATCCCGTAGTAGGTGAAGTATAGGAAAGTGCAGAATGTGAAGAATGTGTACCACAAGAACTTTGCAACAGTCCAGTCGAAGTTTATCATTGAATAGACTAGGATGCAGTAGAGTACAGACTGGAAGAGAGCATAGGGAACCTCAATGGCAACCTACAAGAAAGAGATTTCGGTTAGTAGCTAAAAGGATTAGTGGCACTTGTTTTTGGCTGCACTTAACTACCCTATTGTTTCTAAACATGGCAAGTTATTACCTTCCATTACTCTACTGTGAGAATATTCCCTCAATTTATTCCCATGTGACCTACATGTGCCTTTTTAGGACATCTTTAGCCTTGGTGTTTTCTAAAATTACAAATAACTTATCCCTCTCATGTTTATCCTCTCCAAGCCATCTTAACTCCATCTTCTTCCCCTTTTTCTTGTTCACACGAACTTTCAACTGAATGAAGTTTAGCAACAGAAGTTCATGGGATTCAGCAAGCTCTGGAGTTGAAGAAAGGAGATTAGTGTTTTTTTTTATTGCCAGGTAATATCTTATTTGGAGACCGTTCGGACCAAAGAGAACTAAGGAAGTAGTTTTTTGGTTGTCCTGACAATGACTAAAAGGATAAGCCTTTTTCACCCTAAGCTCAATTTGTGATCAAAAAGGTTTAGGTAAGAAAAAAGTTCTTAAAGAAGATTTGGAGAGTTGAGCTACAGTGGAGAAATTGAGAGAGAAGAAGATAGAATTGTAAGGCAGTTTGGTCCAGATGACTTTTTTAACGGCGTCGGTCATAGGTAACGGAATAAATAATAGGGTATTTAAGTACAACAAAAAATAAGTGAGGATTTACAAGTGCAACCTTGGGTAAAGTATACGGTAATATGGTATATAAGTGCGATTAAGCTTAACAAAAAAGCGAGATAAAATAAGTTAATCCTGGTGTCACACCAACTTACTTTCTAGTTGGAATTTATAAAGAACTATCTAAAACATTTTCTCCGGCATGAATGAAATCTAGTAACTTTAGATGCTACTCTAATTTTCATGAACTTAAACTAGGTTAGGTTCAAACCTAGTCTAGTTTTAATATAGCTTTATGTTTGGGAAAAGTTGGATCAGAGCTGATCCAACTTATTTTAGTTCATTTTTCAGCCTCTTAAGCAGGCTTGAATGGAACCACCCCCTACTTGGTTCAATTATGGCCTGGTTAAAAAATAAAACTGGGCTGGCTTGATTTCTATCAGGTTGCCAAACAGAGCCAAAGACTTCAATGTAAGATTGGATCTATTTATAGTCCGGTTTATGTTATTGGTTTATGCCAATGTTTTAAAAGTGTTTTGCATATTATAATTCTTGTACCAGTAATACATCAAAGTCAGTGTCAGGTTGAGAACTTATAAGGAGATTTGGTTGGTGCCAAATTAGGGAGTGTTTCATTTGGTATCATCCTTCGAGACAAATTTGATAAAAAAGTCACATGGTAGTGATGAGGCACAATAGTTTCCTCAGACCGGTAAATGACATTAGTAGTTTACCTGTGCAAATGCATATGGTATTGGTGAGTACATTCCGGCAGCCTTTTCTCGGTAGAACACTGTTCTCTCAACATCGACAATGGGCTGTACAGTCTGAGAATTCTGTATTCCGATGAACACAGCCCCAGAATATATTGAACCCAAGGCATTGAAGAGACCTTGCATGGTGGTCCTGTAAAGTATTATCGATATGTTTCACATTAATAACACTGTATAGAGTTTCTAAATCTGACATGAAAATGATAGTTGATATATAATATGAAGATGCTTGGTTACTGATATACGTCTTGGGTCCAAGATTCCAGAAGATCGTCCCAAACATAAATGCAAGGACTGTTGTGAAGAACATCCTAATTGCTGTGTATGATGGATTGCGCCAATAAGATTTGTATTGTTTCCAGAAGCAAGCGATGCATTGCATGAAGAAGGACTGTGAAAATTTTGTGGGAAAATATAGATCCTTTGAACCAGGGGGAGGAGTGCTCAATTCACTAATCAAAGCCTTATTCCTTCTGCAAAATTCGCCACAAGTTATTTCTATTGGTTAGTCAATTGAATCATGAACTTAAATAACAGCCCTATTTTCTGCCTCATTGAAGGGAATTGATGTCTGATAAGTTATGAGTTTTAGATACCTATATAAATCTGAGTTTTTGTACACTTCAGCAAAATTGACCTCCAAAATTTCTTCTTGTGTCGTGGTAGTGACCTCCAACATCCATGTTGCAGGATTGTATCCATCTTTAATCTTGCTAACTCCATTGACTGCCTGAACAAAACACAAGTCCACGTCATGGACTTTCATATCTAATTTGAGATAGAAAAGAAATTTGATGAAACTGTGTGTCTCTTGTTACACATTACCTCAAAATAACTGATTAGATCACATGAGTTGTGCCCGAGTGGTCCTACATATATCTCTTCTCCTCCTCGTTTCAGTAGGAAGAGCTGTGAATTTGTTGAATCCCATGAGTAAGTGAAATTAGTAGACCAACTTCTCGGTTAATAAATCAAAAAGTCATGCATCAAAATATCAGGTTCATAAGAAATTTGCTTCCGTTAATTTTATCTTTTACCTCATCAAATGCTTCAAAAATATCGATGCTTGGTTGGTGAATCGTGCAAACAACTGTTCTTCCTGTATCGACTGTGTTCCTGACTGTTCTCATAACAATAGCTGCTGCCCGGGCATCAAGTCCGGAGGTTGGTTCGTCTAAGAAAATTATTGAAGGGTTGGCAACAAGCTCAACAGCAATCGTAAGACGCTTGCGTTGTTCAGTTGACAACCCACTGATACCAGGCAATCCAACCAATGCATCCCTCAATGGTGTCAACTCAACCAGTTCCATAACCTCCTCAACGAACATCTAAAACCATCATTATTACATGTTTAGTTGAAGGAAACACCAAGCATCTATACTAATATGTAAAGAACATAGTGAGGGCATGGAAAATTTTGGATGAAAGGAGGACACCTTCTCATTTCTATTATAGTTGAAAAGGCAAAAAGTAATTTTACAAAGGAATATTTTTCTTTTTTTTCCTTTTCATTCTCTTTCTGATTCTTCAAAATCATTCCATAAAATTCTGTCTTTCTTTTCCTTCAATAACATTCCATAGGATTCATGGACATGAAATTAGGAACCAATAATTACATGTAATTTCAAATTGTAAAAGAATAAAATAAAGTTATAAGTTTTACAAAGAATAATACTTAGCTATACATCTATAATCAATACTAATATATAATGAACATTAAGAGGCGAGGAATTTTTTAAATATCATTCATTTTTTTCCTTAAAACTCACACCAATAAACATATGCATTTAGATTTAAAAGTTTGAATGAAAAATTGATTTCGACTTTTTACCACTTATTACATCAGGTTTATCCTTAATTAAAACGTTTAATCCCAGATTTTATTTTTCATATCACGTGCATTTTCACGTGCAAAATTTCTAGTGTAATGTTAACGACATTATATCATCTTATTGCAGATATATAAGTTATGATATTTCTTTAACAAATTTTGGTTGCTCAAGCTGATTACTTGTATTGCATTACTGTTATATATTATGTATATGCTTGTTTTCTATTATTGTCTATATGTATAAATGTTTGACAATCCTAGGTTATAATCCACGGGTTATAATCCAAGGTTATAATCCACGTGGGTTATAATCTATTCAACCCAATTCGTTTAAAACTTTAGGTGTTTGGTAAAATGGGTGGTTTATAGTCCATGTGTGTTTTGTTAAAATGACCAAAAACCCTTTAAAGTGGGAGGAGGGACAAGGCAAAAGAAAGTGACTGAAAATGTGATGGGTTATCTTTTGGTGGATTATAATCCACTCAAAATGTGGTTAGCTAACATGCAAAGTGGATTATAACTCAAAAGGTGGATTATAATCCACTTTGACTAAGTTGCCAAACATGCTCTTACACACCTTTCCTGTCTTAGGATCAACTTCAGACGGTAGCCGAAGCCATGCAGAGTAGATGAGGGACTCATAGACCGTAACATGAGGCGAGTGTATGTCATTTTGTTCACAATATCCTGATATCCGAGCAAATGTTTCTTGATTCTTTGAATAACCAGATATAGTAATGTTCCCTGATATATATCCACCGGTCTTCCTTCCAGCCAAGACATCCATCAGAGTAGTCTTACCAGCTCCACTGACTCCCATCAGTGCAGTAAGAACTCCAGGCCTGAAAGCACCACTTACATCCTTCAATAGCATTAATCTGTCCTCAGACACACTTTGAACTTTCATTTCCTGTGAATTTAAATTCAATTATGGCTATGATATCCCTTAGTAAACAATTTGATTAGAGATTTGAATGTTGGGTTTACCTGGGGCATGTCCACCGAGTATCTGACATTATCAAAAGCTATTGAAAGGGGTGCAAATGGGAGCACCATTCCCTTCTCCTTGTTTTGATATTGAACAGTATCTTTTTTTGTCCCTGCTCTGTCTCTTGCTCCTGTAATCATGCAAATTCTTGTTTTAGTTGAATTTCATAAAGTACTATATTATATGTTGAACTTTCAGCTATTTGATTGTAGCTCACTTTCTGATCTGTTGCTGGAATTTTTTCCAAGGGCCGATAATTCCCCTGTTCTGTTAGCATTCTTCTCCTTCAAGTCTCCTCGGAAATTACTGCTTGGCCTTCTCCTATCGCTGCAGCAGGACATATGATGATTAAGTTTTTTGATATTAAATATGTAAATGTATTGTAAGCAAAGGTAGATTGATTTTGGAGATGAGGACTCACGGTTGAGATACTTAAGAGCGACAGTGAAGAGGACATTAAAGGCCAGAATATATCCAAACAAAGCACAGACACCAACCCAATACCACTTTGCTTCTGCGAACAAACCACGAGACTCTATGATTTGGACTCCCAATGTTTGGTTACTTGCCGTTGCATTGGCCACCTACACCGTACAATCAAGATTATTAACCTATCACAGTTGACAATCTGGTCAAGGCTGCAAGAATGCTTACATGATCCCATTTCTTTCCCAGAAACTCATTTACTGCTATGGCATTCTGAGCATACATCAAGGGTGATGCCCAATAACCCCAGATCCACCATTTTCTGATGTTGTCTACAAAAAGATAAGGTTTAAGTTATACATAGAACTTTTGTCTCTAAAGAGTATCTGTGTCAGTGAGTCCATACTTCGTGAAATAATGAAGCCACCAAGTACCATAAGTACCAGCTGAACAAATGAACCATATGTGTTCGCAATAACCATTGTTCTTCCGGTTGCCGCAATTAGCCGGAAGAGTCCAGAAGCCACTTGGCTAATCAATGCATACAGGAAGAATTGCCTAAGCAATCTGCAGTAAGGGGGGGAAATGAACAAGAAATTTGAGTCGCACTGTTTGTAAATACCTTTGTGAACTTCAAAGTGACTTCAAGATATATGCAATCTCACCTATTGACACTCGGGTCAAAGCCGATGACATAGTAAGTCAATGCTACATAGACACCACATTCAATAAAGGATATTGGGATTTTCAGGATCCATGTAGGTAGGGCATATGCCCATGGAGGAAAGAAAAGAAGATCTCTTTGCTTGTAGAAAACTGGAAGCTTCGCTATGCTCATTGCAAGCTCAGCAAATCCGTTGAGAAGATGAGTGATGAGACCAGTAAACAATGCCCCGAGATAGAGTAGTCCATCACTAACATTGTCGTGGTGCATCTTCGTACGCAAGAAGACCGTCATCGCGATAAATGAAAGCAATACAAGCTAAGCACATAGAAGAAGAGAGCGTGTAAGTTGCACAACTGTAGAAAAATTTTAGGATCGCCACTGAAGTCTGATTAAGTACCAACCTGGAACAGTTTGAAGAAGTAAACGAATGAGTTCCTCTTCATCAGCAAATATTCTCTTGCAAAGCATGCTTTCAGAAGCTCCATCTTGTTGATGCCATATCTTGTGGTTGTTAAAGCAGCAAGATGGTTCTCGCTCCTCTCAAAAGAGGTGCTGAGTTCTTCTGCCAGTCTACGGCCAACATGGAATGAATGGAAGGCATCTGCAAATTCCTTGACTGGGATAAAACGGTATGGCTCATCTCTATGCGCCCAGTATTGTTGTTGATCTTTCTTTGATGTCACCTATGGATATTGGTTTCGGTTGATGTTCAGGAAATTTTCAAGTTTACTTACAAACAGATTCCCCATACTTTTGCCCAATTGTCGATGGATCCCTTGTAGTTCTATTGTTGCAAATAGACCCCTGTACTACCGCCCAAATGCGGATAGACTCCCTGAGTGAAATTTTTTGACTATTTTACACTCAAAAGGTCTAGTTGTCAAAAAATAAATTTCTCTCTGAGGGTGGTGTCTATCTGCAACAATAGAACTACAGGGGGTTAGCAATTGGGCGATTGTATAGGGGATCTAGCCGTAATTAGCCCTATTATCAATCTCTTTAAAAGAACATTATTTCTGCAGACTATAAGTTCAATACTCACTTCCTGCAAGAAGTCAGCAACACCTTTCCTCTCTGGACATTTGAAGCCCATAGATTCAAAAAACTCCACGATATGTTCACGGGGACCCTGATACACAATCTGCCCTTCTGAGAGGAGAACTATGTCATCAAAGAGGTCATAGGTCTCAGGAGCTGGCTGAAGCAAAGCTATAAGTGCAGTGCCACCGAGGATGTGAATAGATTCTCTAAGAGAGTTCACAATTTGGTATGTGGTGGAGCTGTCAAGCCCTGTGGATATCTCGTCCATGAAGAGTGCCCGTGATGGTCCAACAAGCATTTCGCCTGTAAAAGAGTTTATATATATATATATATATATATATATATATATATATATATATATATATATATATATATATATATATATATATATAGATGAGCATATTACTTGAAATAAATACATAGAAATCAGAAAATTATGATTTCAGTTGTTCTTTGCTTTGATTATTTTACCTGTTGTTACTCTCTTCTTTTGCCCTCCAGAGATACCCCTAAACATATTGTCTCCCACCATGGTATCAGCGCAGATATCCAATCCCAAGATCTGCAATTTTTTAGGAAAGAAAAGTACTGAGAATTAGTTGTATGCAACACTGAAAGGCAATATATTGTCTATCTTTTTACAGTTTTAGGACATCAGTCAAGATTAGATCCTCGGTGACATTATTTCTGATCTTGCAATTTATGTAGTTGCAATGACTGATGCTCTATACATAAATTTTAAGTTTGCTCCTGAAGGTTGATATAAGGAAGGCTTATAATTTAGTGCATTGGAGAATTTTCGAGCAAGTGTTGGAGGGTCTTCTATTCCCTAAACAGTTTCTTACTTAGTTGATGCTATGTGTTTCTACTGCAAAGTTTTCTCTATTCTATAATGGTGAGCTTAATTGGTATTTTCATGGCAAAGAGGCTTGAGACAAGGAAACCTATATCACCTTATCTGTTTGTTTTTTTTGTAAGGAGTATTTGTCTAGATAGTTAAGGAGGTTAAATAGTTGTGGTAATTTCAACTTTCATCTTAACTGTTATAAAAGGGGGATTACTCGATCTTGCAGATGATCTTCTTCTCTTTGCCAGGGGTGATAGAATTTCAGCTCAGTTTTCATATCAACGGCTTATGCTCTTTTCTAAAGCATCTGGATTGGTTGCTAATGCTTCTAGGCTTAGTATCTTCTTTGGGGGAGTGGATGAAACTATTAACTGGAGATTCTATCTGATTCTGGTTTTGTAGAAGGTAAGCTCCGTGCTGAGTACCTTGGTCTGCCTCAGAAAACCGAGTAAATATCTATGTCCACCTGTTATGGATAAAACTTTAGCAAGGATTCATAGTTGGTCTGCTAAAAAATTATCCTATGCTGGTAGGATTACTTGCTGAAATCAGTGTTATCTGGGGTGCAAGTTTTCGGACCAGTGGGTTTCTTTTACCGAAAGCAGTGTTGAAGGCTATTGATTCTGCTCGTAGAAAGTATATTTGGCGGGAAGGATCGAAATCAGAAAATGGCATTTATTTCTTGGGTGGATATGTGCAAATCAAATAGATCAGGTGGATTGGGTGGGCTTATATCATGTTGAAGTGTGGTATGCGGCTTCCTTACCCAAAGTTATTTGGAAAGTGCAATGTAAGAAGGATTCTCTGTGGATTAAATGGGTGAATTTTATTTGAGACATTATCATATATTAGATTGTAGACACAAGATAGATTGGAAAGAATGGCGACTTTATATCAAAATATATTAGATTGTAGACACAAGATAGATTGGAAAGAATGGCGACTGTATATCAAAATATTGCTAACGCTTTCCTGGAAGTGTCGATCATTTGTTTGACTAAAGTCATTATAATTCCCTTCTCATTGTGTTATGTACCTTTTATGAGGGCTTATCAGTAGTATGTTCATTTGAATTAAGGTATGTCTGAGGTTCAATAGTGTATATGTGGTGTTTTTGTGAGTCCTGTTTGAGTGGTTCTTGTATTGACTGAGGTATGCCTCAGTGAAAAATGTACTTACTGTTATGGTAGTGAAATTCACTTCACTTGCCAAGAAAAAGTTGTTTGCTTCATAATTCTGATATGTTGTGTGCAAGAGAAAAGATCGTATGCTCAATGATTTACCTTCAGAATGTAGTCTGTGACTACAGTTTCCTGTCCTTCTAGTGAAGTTGCCTGCGCAGAATTAGAGAAAGTGAAGATCAAGGAAATGTTCAAGTATATTAATTCATCGAAACGGCCATGTCAAAGGAAGTTCTTGGTGATGTACAGATATCTTTTGAATGATAAGTAAGAGTACTTTATTTCTGTGAAAATCCGTTGCTGAGCCGCATGGTCTTATGATGATTAGGTGATTGAAATTGTTGGATTTATCACAGTTTTTTTTCCTTTTCTTTTCTTTAAAGACGAACCTCATTTATTGTGTCAGATATTCTTATGTGCAAAGACATGGCACTATTTTTCTCAGAGAATCTAAGCTTAAACTTATGCTTTCCAGGTTTTGTTCAGCATTTAACCACAACTCTGTTCAATTACTGATTTTGTTTTCAATCCTTTACTTTCTTATTTTGATTCAAACATCATACGGTCAGGTAATACTGCGATCTTTATGGTTTTTGATTCCTTTTGCTTCTTTTTTTCTGGATACTATGCAGTAATAGCAACATAGTAACAACAATTTTGATCCATAAGAGTGAAATCTTATAGTTGGTGATTGTACCTTCATGAACATATCAATATCAGGATCTGGCCTGATGTTTGCTGCCTTCTCTCGCCTGGATAGCTCGGTCAACATTTCTGCAGTCATCACAAAAACATACTGAATCCCACTTCGAGGAAAAGGAAACTGACTTTCAAGCTCCATTAACAGAAACTTACCATATCGAGTTCCAACCCCCTGACATCTCGCAGAGAAAGCCAATGTCTCTCTCACAGTCATCTCGCCTATATGCAGATCATGCTGACTTATATAAGCCGATGTCCTTTGAGGCACAAACTCATTCATCCCATGCCCATTGTAAGTCACTTCCCCAGAAACCTGAATCCGACAAGAAAATGTTAACAATCATCGATAAATTCAGTTTTCAACTTCCTTGAAAGTGAGTTACTTACCTTCAGTTCTGGATTCAGTTTTCCTGCCAAAGCCAGAAGCAAAGTAGTCTTTCCAGAGCCTGGAGGTCCTAAAAGCAAGGTCATTCTGCAAAAGATCTCGTGTTCAGCAAGGAAACATAACATATATTCATGTAATTTTGTTTATTCAAGATTTATGTTTTTACCTGCTGGGCTTGATGATTCCACTGATATCGTGCAGGATACCTATCGGCCTCTTTCGACTTGGAAGAATATGCAGAGCATTAAGCAATCCCTCGATATTGTTCCTAAAGAAATTGAGCACAGTAGGGACTCCTCTATCTCCAACATATGCTTCTGCGACGATAACCAGATTCTCGAATCTAACCTCAATTGTTGGATTCACAATCCCAACACTTCAAGAAAACAAAACATCCAGAAGTAATTCAACAATAACGAGTATATGCATAAAAGGGTAAATTTATTCTACATAAAATCTAGTAACCTTACCGATCCAATCGATTCTTGAGCTTGAGCAAGAACTTCTCATTGTCCTCCTCTGCAACTCGAACAAGCCTCTCCATGAGCTTCTTCTTCTCTCCAATACCCAGCTCTTCGACATCAATCTCTCTCCCTTCATTGATCCCCTTTCGAACACGGCTGAATGTTGGTAGTCTTTCAAGGGCAGCCCACTTGAGGGTCTCCTCGTCTTCTTCGTATCTTGACGATTGAGAGAATACATCGCTGCGAGTGCTTGCGCTTCGCCAGTGTATGTTAAAATTCAGAATATTGATTTTTGGAGTCATTTCAATGGAAAGCATTGGTTTGGCTTGTGTTTTTCGCTAGCAAAGAGAAGAGAGAGGCTTAAAAGGATTGGAGCAAAGGAATACATGGAAGTTTGAAAAAATAAAAACAAATAAAAGAATAAAGAAAGAAAGGAAGATTTGACTCTACCCCGGATCCGGAAAAAAGACGTGCCCCCCTCCTTATAAAACAACCTTATGCTTCCATCTCCTAATTTTTAAAATCCATTTGGAGGCTAACTTGTCTCCATGAAAAATTCCTAAACGATACATGTCTTTTTTTCGTTCTCTTTTTATTTCCCTCATTTCTGACAGATACTTGCCAACAGAAGTATTAGATGCAAGGAGTTGACCAAATAAATAACTTTTTGAATATGGAGTAAGAAGTAACAGAAGTAATCTTTTTTGTTTTCCATACATGTTTGGAAGCAGTGGAAATAATAATTCTTTCTTTTCATCCACATTTTTCACTGTATAGCAACTGCAATGGGAGAAGTTAACATGATTTAGAAGTATAAAGGGCGGGGTTAGTAAAAAAAAAAAGTAATTTTTCCTGGGATCACACACGTTTCAGCTATTTCTAAGCTTTGAGGGCGAAAAAGAAATAGGGATGCCATGTAGGTGTCATATCATTATTTAAGAAGGTACTAGAAGTAGGGATAACTGAGGATTTAATGATGAGACATGAAAAGAGTTTGGAGTTTCATAATCAGTTTGTTTGTGTCCTATGAATATGGATTTCATAACATGGAGGTTTGTAATCTTAGCAAGCTTTCATGAGCATATACTAATCCATATTCTAACTGATGTAACTGTAACGATGAAAGCAGGTGATTAAAGCATGGGTATCCTTAATATGTGCTGTTGAGGAGTTTGGTTTAAGTGAAGTGAAACTGAGGCTGTCATGAGCATATACTAATCAATATATATGTGACTTGGATCTAAGTTAATCAGAACATGATAACCAAATGAGGTAGCTTTTAATGAAAGCAGATTAATAAAATGTGCGTATACATATAATATATGTTATTGAGGAGTTTCGTTCTAGAAGTTGACTTTCCTACTATTGAATAAACAATTTGGTACTCCTAAATTCCATGAGTATCAAAAAGTTTGCTTCTCATTTAGCTTAGCATCCCCTTTGTGCATATATTATGGCGTCTTTGCTTTTATATAGATTTTTGTGCTATATAGTACCAACACCTTGATTCGGAAGGGACATTATCCATTTTCCTCTTTTAATCCTTCATCTTATTTTCTCGAGGACTGCTAGCGGCAGTCGCGCCGCCAGCAATCGCTCGGTTTCGCCCCAAAGATAGGGGGGTGGGGGTTGGGTTAAGGGCTAACCTAACCCTTAACCCAACCCCAACCCTCCTATGTTTGGGGCGAAAGCCGGCGGCATTCGCGCAAGCGACTGCCGCTAGCACCCTCTATTTTCTCATATCATTCTTCTCCTTCTTTTCCCTCTTCCTCTTTCTCTTCATGTATATTTTGTACTACTTCCTCTAGTTAATCAATTCTATGGGCATCTTACACTGATTTTTTAAAAGATATTGTTATGCATACAATCTAGAGCTAACAATTGGTTAACCAGACCACTTCACGATGATATGTTGATCACTCGATAAACCAGGTATGCACTTTAACTTCTTACAGTGTGGGACATCCGCACTCAGCATACAATACAGTCACGGCTCATGGACCTGAAACCCAAGCTTGCGTATAATGATATGGGTCCATGATAATCGGTCTCAACAGGTCGGCTATTATGCCTTGTCTCAATCCGATGCAGTTCCTGTGGCAGTCCGCCCTAATAAGAGATAATTGATTCAAATTGTATCTTATCCTCAACATACCATGTTAGGAGGTATCATTCGAATAACCAATCTCCGTAATTGTCAAATTTCATAACTAGTCAACCTACGCATACATCAGCTATATCATTCTACACTAATGAGGTATTGCCTCATGGTAATACGTGTCACCAAAGTAAATACCTTGCAAGCCAAGTAACTACATCAAGGGCTAAGTATACACCGCAACAACCTCGGCCGTCAAGATGGTGACATGTGTAAAGGCTGATCTACCCTAAGCAATTAGTATAAATACCCCCTCCAATCTAAGGTAAGGACCAACTAATGGGTTCAAGGTGAAATAACCCTTGACCTAGGCTCACCTCTGCTAACATAAGTTAAGGGTTGCCTTCTCTAAAACACTAGCCTATTTACTTATTGCCTATGATCTTTTATCAATAATCTGACTTAGGCATTGGAGGGTCGTTAGTGGACAGCCCACTATTATCAATTTGACACTTTTCTTGTTATCTCAGGCCAAGCTAAGCAGACTCAATTACAGCCAGGCACAAAAATCTACGTCTGTCATCAAAGCTAATCGAGGGGCTCTCTACGATAGAATCCAATCTCACGGACTCAATCCTGTAAGTTAATTTCGTGCATCGACAGTTGGCGCCCACTGTGGGCCTCACTCCGATAGGTTTTAAATAACTACGGAAGGCAATGAATCACTAGATAAATCGAGTATTCTGAATTTCCATGGGGAAGGGGACCAACAAGAATAGATGAAGGCTATGATCATGGCAATCATGGAGGAACTAATTAAAACGCTTTTCAGAATATAAAGGCGGCATCGATTCCCGAGGAAGGGCTAACAATGCCTCCATATCAGCCACCTGATTACGTCAATGATAGGAACAATCTAGATTCCTCCATCCGATCTAATAAATTTCACACTCAAATGACGAAAGATAATCTAAATCAGCCAGATCCAGACCTTGATACGGGAAACCGATTTGATGAACAAATAAACAACACCATCAAGAAAAATCACGATCAATCAATCGGGCAAAGGGCTACCAATGGGTACCCAAACTAGCCCTACAACCTGGACAATCCGAGGTACGACCTCGAACCGTTCGGACCAGCCTATAGAGGGTACAATCTAAACTATGACAACGCGCTTGATGGAAGCTCGCCCCTAACCAATGAAATCATGAACGAGCCTTACCATCAAATCAAGATTCCCAAGTTGGATGCTTATAAAGGAAAAGAGTGTTCCATCGAGCACTCGAGCAACTATCTCAACACAATGGAGATTGCCAGGATGGATGACGCCCTGATATGCCGATACTTCTCAAACAAGTGGGTGGGAAGACCAAGACCTGATACAATTCCCTCCTTAATAAGTCCATTCATAACTTTCATCAACTCTCCAACCTCTTTATCAGCCATTTCCTCACTAACACCAGGAGGAAGATCTCCCCGTCCATGCCACTCTAATTGAAGCAAGAGCCGAATGAGACCATAAAGGAGTGTTTCAAGCGCTACCAAGACAAGGTCCTTGACGTTCAAGATCCATACAATCACGTCGCCATAGCCAGGATGATGTACGGGCTAACACACAAAACCTCCATCAGAACCTATTTAAACAGCCCCCGAGGAACTTTAACGACCTCATCCGCTAGGCAAAGGGCTACATGGACACAGAGAAATTCCTGGCAAATACTTGACTCGATGAAGAAGCCAAGAGAGATAGGAGCCTGACCAAGCAAGGTGGAAAGCAAAGGGACAAAAGGAAGTGAGAAGGGGGTCAACCTAGAAGGTTCATGACCTTCGCCCCCTTGAACGGCCCGTTGTCACAACTACACTCACAAGCCAGATGTGAAGGACACCTTAGCAAGGCATCCCCAAAACTAGTAGCAGAACGCAACAAGTGAGATAAAAATAAATATTATTATTATCATAAAGATACTAGAGACATGACTGATGACTGCAAAGCTCTACAAAACAAGATGTTGAGGAGCTAATACAACAATGACACATGTCCCAATGCATGGAGCCTAGCCACAGATGACTCAAACCCAGTCGAGATTTGAGCTCAATAGGAGAACATCGAGTGGACGCTATCGATCGGGTTCAAAAACAAGAAGCATCCCATAGGAGGAGCAACACTGAGGCAACTCCTGTTGATGTCAGATATCAAACAGGAAGATTTAGTGTGGAGTATGTAGGGTTTTAGGATTCCTCAATCTTCTTTTGATGGTTGATTATTGAGCAGAGGATTCAGTGCTGCACACAAATAATACATAAGAGGATCACAGTTGGGTCTCCGGAGGTTCCTCCGACGGTCAAGTCAGTATTGATCTTAAGTGGAAGAGAAAAGTATGATTGTAGTGTGTTCTATTGCCAGAAATCATGTACCTCCATGCAAGAGGCAGTGCACCTATTTATAGAAGATTCAGGAGGGTAATTTTGTAACTTCAGCAGAGTCCAAGCAGTCAACTTATTCGGCTAATACTTTATAGGTGTCGGCAACGATGGTGTGAGTCACCTTTGTAATTAATACGAGGGTGACAGGGGAAGTAAGGTGCTGACGAGGTCTGATAAGTCATTAAGACTTTCGGGGTCGAAGTAATGATGACTCCGACCATGCATTTAATGTGATGGTGATCGGCTGTCAGCGTGGGGTTCGAGAATGACCGCCTTTCATCTCGACCTTGCAAGAGGGTCGATAAAAGATGCCTTTTGATTCGGCCATTTTGGATTGAGAGCTTCTCGACTCGGTCTTACAAGACGAAGGGGCATGGAGACGACCTTAATAGCAAGGTCCGAGTGAGCACACCTTTTGACTTGGTCCTTCTTGGGTCGAGGGATGACGTCACTTGACTCGTCCTGCATAAGGCCGAGTCGATATGATGCATAGTTAACTCACACGTGTCAACTCTTGGAGTGGGATTAACACTTGGTCATTTCTATGATACAACAACTCCGAAGTGGCAATCAATGACAGAAAGTATATACCACCAAGCAATAGTGCCATCACGATCTCAGCCAGAATATACAACCAAGAAGTTGGGAGAATTTTGATCGACACAGGAAGCTCGGTCGATGACTTGTATGATAAGGAGTTTATGCGAAAAAGGGACCACTTCCTCAGACATTGCTAGAGTCCCTTAATAAGCTTCATAGGACATACTATAAGACCATGCAAAATAATGACCCTTCTAATGCTCATAGGGAGCCCTCCGTGCCCAACGATGATACCAGTGATATTCTTCATAATCAAGATGGTGTCCCCTTATAATGTGATATTGGGATGACCCTCTTTAAACCTCCTCCGGGTAGTAATCTCCCTACCTCAAAGGAGGATAAGATTCTCGACAAAAAGGGGAATGAGGAAAGTTAGGGCCGACCTTGATGAGCAGCAACAATCAACCTTGGTGGGACGAACAGCCGCATCACCACAGCTTGGGAGGCATCATAGAAACAGTGACGACCAGGATGGAGGCCCAGCAAGCAAGGGTCGACTATAAATAATGGGGAGACTCAATCAAGACAAGCTGGCCTCTCGGAGAGCCCTATATTGTGGCAAACCTCCGGCTACCAAACTAATTCCTGTTCAAAAATGAGCTACAAAAGGGATGCGCTAAGAAAGCACGGTGAGGTCACCCTAGACATCCGATCTATGACATCAATGGTGCCTCATAACCATGGCAAATCCTATGGAGTAGGAGTTTTCTAGATCGACTTCTCAAATACGAAAGGTAAAACTTCGACGAACTATAATTAATAAAGGTCAAAATACCTATTTAAGATTATCCATGATTGATCATCCCATAATTTTAAGTTGTAGGTGAAATAAGACCTTAAAAACACCAAAGATCAACTTAAGCTGCATGCGTGGCTCAGACTTAAGTTGTTCATCCTAACTCATATAGACTTTTGTTCAGGTAAAAAAAACTACCCAAGCCGTCAGCCTCATCTAGTTCGGCGACGTGAGACTCGGCTTAACCGAGTCCCTCCGAACTAAGGAGCTAGCGAAACAAACTGGGTTAAAGTCTATGGGGTCATCTAATTTGATGATCTCTAACTTATGATCGATATAGAGCAGACTAGAACTACCTGTCTAAACATACCAAACCGCATATAAAAGCTTCCAAAAAGCACATGCTCCCTGTGCTAAGATTTAAACAAAATGAAGAAAAAAATCATATACGAGAAAAAGCATTCCTTGAAGACAAAAATAAACAGTTGGCTAATGAGCTACTATATATTTGTTTGAAGGAATCAAGAGTAAAAGCCACACACAGAAGTGTGCAGGGGTTATAAGATTTCCTGTAAAGAAGAAAAAAAAATAGAAAAGGCCTAAGGAGTGTCCGGGAGCATCCTCAAAGGGCTCCCCTCGAAGAAGTCAGCAAAGCGCTTGAACCCACTTAGGGGAGGAATAGAACCGAGATCCAAATGATCACACTCATGGTGTTTGACAACATTGGACAAACCACAGTCATATTCATTCTTGAAAGTTACGACCGATTCAAAAAGCCCCTCCTCTGAGCGGCAGTACCTGCAAATGATGGCCTCCTCATGCTCAGCAGACTCTAGCTGCACTTGCATACTTCTCAATTCTTCCTCGGCTTTCAACTTACTGAACCTCTCTGAGTCAAGTTTTGCCTTCAGAAAATGAATTAAGGTCTTATACTTGGCCAAGGTCCCATCGAAGTGATGATCTTTATGGCCTTAACATTAGAAGATCCAGTTTCGACTTAACCGACAAACTCAAATGTATGAACGATCATAGTTTCCTCTCTCATTCCTGAAAGCTCAGCCACTTTAGCCTGAAGAAATAGACATTCATTATCAAGGCCATCTGCCTTATTAGAAGCAACATTAGGCTCATTAATTACTCATTTGAAATGGCCATGAAGATTATAAAACCTCTTAGCCAAATCCATGAACTCCTAAATGAGCGACTTCACAATGAGATTTTAGTTCGTTAGTCAGCATTCCATGATAAGTCGCAGCCTCTTTGCTCGCCCCCAAGAGGACGGTATTGGGGGGTCGAGATCCAAATTGCTAGACCAGTTTCTAAATGGGCGCATAAAGGAGGAAAGGTAGCAATAACCCTCTAAATATCAACATTAGACAATTCCGAGGAAAACTGATTTGATGGCCACTTGGGCATCTCAGGGGATATGAAGGAAAGATCGGATGTTACTTAACAGTCTTATAGGCATTAGACTCATCAACCTTCACCGTACCTATAGTAGAAACAAGAAAAGTTCTGAACCTGAGCTGTTTCTTTCACACTCTCCATTTTAACAGTCTCATCGAGAATGGGAGCAGACTTATCAGCATCCCCGGGGTAACGCAATTGCCTCCCCTTGGGAAGAGATCTGTGAACAGTCTCCCTCAGCCATCAGCATTAAACTTTTCTTCTCCTCTTGGTCAAAAGAACGTGAGAGTCCAGGATATGAGACAATATTGCCATGGAGCATCAATCGCCTTCTCTTCCTTAGGAAATTCTCCATAGGAGGGAGGGCGGCAATCTAAGGTATAGAAGAGCTATTGAGAAGCTTTCCTTAGGCGGAAGTTGGTACAAAACATGTTAATCTTGGGATTAACACTCAAGGTTTGCAGATAACATAAAAACTGACAATAGCAGCAAAGGTTTGCAACAATTGAAAAGGAGCAATGCCCATTTTATTGAACAAATCGATCAAAAAGAGAATTAAGGGATATCTTAACAAATTCCAGGTGATCAGCGTGAATAGGAAATTCATCTTCATAATAATCACAAGCTCGATCTCCACACGTAGGAATACGAGTTTGATAGACGTTTGAAATGTCATAATCCTCTATGCACGTCCAAATTTTAGCAAAGGTTTTCCTAAATGAACGACAACATCAGCGAGAACCTTGACCTTACAGCGAGCCGAAGAACTAACAGGAACAATCGATAACGAGGAGTTCATCTTAACCACGGTGGAAGACTCAAAAAAAAAACCTTGGGAAGGGCCCCTAATGGAAGACATAAGATGTGAAGGGCGAAGAAAAAATATCCCTAATTTATAAGGTATAACGGGTAAAGCTAATTGAGAAAAGATAAAAAGAAAAGATGTAAACGTAGGGAGATCCTATTTAACTAACTCTGTTTAGAGGCGGCAGTCAAGGAGCGGCGATATAACCTTCATGATGATAAGAATATCAGCCACACATCCAAAAGATCCACATTAATTGTGATTAGACGGGTCATGACTAACGTGGACTCGGCTTGAATCTTATCTACTCTCAACCCGGATTTTCATCTCAGCTCGAGATTAGTGGACACTGTTATGCATACAACTCAAATTTTATACTTGGGAATTAGCCAGACCACTTCAGAAAGATATGTTGACTCGGTCAATCAGGTACACATTTTGTCTTTTTAAACTGCGAGACATCCGCACTTAGCATGCAATACAGTCATAGCCCATGGACCTGACCCCCAAGCTCAGGTGTAATGATATATGTCCATGATAACTGGTCTCAACAGGTCGGTTATTGTGCATTATCTCAATCTGGTCCAGTTCCTATGGCAATACGCCTTAATTAGAGATAATTGATTCTAATCGTATCTTATCCTTAACATACCATGTGAGAAGATATCAATTGAATAACTAATTTCCCTAATTGCCGACTTTCATAACTGGTCAATCCACACATACATCGGCTGCACCATCCTACGCAAATGAGGTACTGCTACGTAGTAACACTTGCCGCCTAAGTAAATATCATGCAGCCCAAGTAACTACATCAAAGGTCAAGTATACACCAGAACAACCTTGGTCGTCAAGATGTGATACATGTAGAAGCTGATCTGCTCTAAGCAATCAGTATAAATACCCCTCCTACCTAAGGTAAGGACCAACTAACTGTTCAAGATGAAATAACCTTTGACCTAAGCTCACCTCTGCTGACGTGGGTTAAGGGTTGTCTTCCTCTAAAACCCTAGCACATCCGTCTTCAGGACGATATAGTCACAGGTCCGAAACCAACTTCTTTCGCACCGGGAGAAAGACCACTCTTTCGTCTAAGGATGCCTAACCGCCGCACCGATCATTCGGGGGGGGGCGGGACACTGCGAGGTGGGTAGTTTATCTGGGGCGGATGCCTCCTAAAGAGTAACGGAGGTGTGCGAAGGCCCATCTCATCTTTTTCTATGATTTCCGAGTTGACCACCGTGGAGCGGCTTTTGGCGTTAATCTTACCTATCTTTTATCAAGGATCTGACTTAGGTATCGGAGGGGTGTTGGTGGACAGGCCACTATCGTCAATCTGACGCTTTTTTTATGATCTCAGACCAAACCAAGCAAGCTCAATTACAGTTAGACGCGAAGACCTACTTTTGTCATTAAAGTTGATCAAAGGCCCTCTACGACAGAGTCCAATCTCACGGACTCAATCCTATAAATTGATTTCGTGTATCAATAGATATATAGCTAACATTTTAGTTTGTATATAGATATACATGAAAAGACATACTGAATATACGAAATAATAATATTGGTACTATTGTAGATTAATAACTCAATAGGATATGTCAAATTGTTACATGGGAAGGATAGATAGAAATAATATCTTTTAGATTTGATTTTCTGGGCGTTCATCCCTTCTCAATTTTAAAAAGTTGAAGAGAATGATAACTACACTATTTCCTTCTACACTATATTTACACTATAAAAGAGAGAAGTGTGAGCTCTTTTTCATCAATTTTGAAAAAGTTAAAGAGAATAGACCTCATACTATTCTCTCTTGTAGTGTACAAGTAGTGTAGGAATATTAGAATACTTATCACTAGTCTTTAAGATACAAGCATATAGTTATGTAGAGACATACTCATTAATTTGAGTATAAAGATAATCGAATACAACTAATTATGTGTAGAGATTTTTCTTCCCAATTTTTTGGTGGCTGAAAATGTATCTTATTTGGGTGAGATATTCAACGCATAAATTACAGGTTAAAACTTACTCACCGTGCACATCAATTAATATTTTTGGAAGAAATTATATTAATATTAACTAATATAAGATTAAAAGACAGCTAAGCTTGAAAAATAGAACCCTTAAATAATTAAATAATGTATCATATATCATAAAGAATAGCTGGACATGTGCACCCTTTATTGCGAGTTATGTGTTCTTTCAAGCTACACAAATTTATCGCATAAATATAATTTCATAATATTACTAATAAATTTTCTTGGGTAAATTACACTAAACCCCCAATAACTTTTAAAATCACACTAAACCCCTCGAGAACATTCAAAAATCACACTAAAACTCCCATTAACTTTCAAAATCACACTAAACCCCCAATAACTTTTGCAGAAAATCTCAAAAGTTAACACAGTTACATCTAACGTGGCCCTTGCAACCTACATGACTTAAAAAAGATCAAAATACCCTTTAAAATATTAAAATCCCCCTTTATGACTTTTTTATATTTTCAACCCTAAAAGCAGAAATCTTCCATTTTTTATTATTTTTTTTCCTCTTGCTCGCCCCCAGATGGGATCCTAAAATCTTTTTTTTTTTGCTGAAATTATCCTTCAAAATGCCTTCTAATGTTTTTTTAATTCTAATTTATGCGGGTTATCTGCAAAATACAAAAACTTATTGGGATTTTTTTGCAATTTCAAAAGTTATTAGAGGGTTAGTGTGATTTTGAAAGTTCTTGGGGGATTTATTGTGATTTTGAAACTTGTTGGGGTTTTACTGTAAAACGCTGTAAATTCATGGGGGGTTTAGTGTATTTACCCTGAATTTCATAAATGTTTGCCGTCTGGTGACGTTAATATTGGAGTATGACAGTTTTCTAAAAAAAATTTGAAGTATGACAGTATGCCTATAATTAATTTGGTTAACAATCATTGCTTAAAGAATCTCTAAGTTTGAGACTAAATCTTAAGATGACCCCCCACCCACCCCCCAAAAAAAAATTTATTGAAAAGGAAAATAGATAATTTTTAAGACTAAAAAATTTTTGGCATATACTTGCCACATGAGATGTTAGAATTGATGACACTAACTTGGAGATTAAATGAGAAATTTTCTTATGAAATTTAGTGAATAAAATAGTTCATGGGGTTATATGCAACAACTCCTAAAGTTTAAGGGGTTTAGTGTAATAAAAAAAAGTTGATGGGGATTTACTGCAACTTCTCAAAAATTTATAGAGGTTCTTTATAATTAACCCTAAAAAACATGTGAAACTAACATGAGTTCTGATATTCTCAAAATACTCTCTTCTTCCGCTTACATATTCCAAATTCTAAGAACTAGCAAAGAATCATGTCATAATCTTCAAACTTCAGTCTACATAAATGGAAACAGTACAGTCTAGGGGGACAAACAAATATTTGTTATATGATTCCATGCGAAATATATGAAGGCAATGAGATCCCGAAAAGAGCCGGAGAAATGCATTCATAAAAAAATGATCAACTGTTGCAATTAAAGTCAAGGAAGAGATTCAATTTGCTATGACAATATAAAACAACCATAATTGGATTGCTATGCATATAGCACGGTTCTTGCAGAATTGCAAATAAACTCTGTAGCATATAAAATTTGAAGGGGGGAAAAAAAGACGGCAGTTTTATAATGAAAAGATAACAACCGGGTGTTTTCTAATGAATTGCGAAACTTAAAGGGTGTTTCATAATAATTACCCTATTGTATATTAATAACTTGATAGGATATGGTCAATTTTTGTACTGGTCATTGATAATTTTATTGGATAAATTTTCATTTTAGACCCTTTTTCACTTTTATTTGTAAAAAACGACATCTTTCTGTTTTATTTGCAAATTTTGACCTGCCATTATTAATTTCGACGGCCAAACACTACCAAATCGAAATGAATTTGCAAATAAAGTTTAAAAACTTCACGGGATTTTAAATCCCGTGTGATGCATTAGGAACTTAAATGAAAAACCCTAAACTTCACGGGATTTTAAATCCCGTGTGATGCATTAGGAACTTAAATGAAAACCCTAAACTTCACGGGATTTTAAATCCCGTGTGATGCATTAGGAACTTAAATGAAAACCCTAAACTTCACGGATTTCATTTCGTGAAGTCAGAATGAAATTCCCAACTTCCGTTAGAGCTTCAGTTGAGCTCTGCGCTAAATTCCACTGCACCTTCACGGGTTGAAATCCCGTGGCTAACCCACCTCATAATGTGAAACTCTCTCTCTCTCTCTCTCTCTCTCTCTCTCTCTCTCTCTCTCTCTCTCTCTCTCTCTCTCTCTCTCTCTCTCTCTCTCTCTCTCTCTCTCTCTCTCTCTCTCTCTCTCTCTCTCTCTCTCTCTCTCTCTCTCTCTCTCTCTCTCTCTCTCTCTCTCTCTCTCTCTCTCTCTCTCTCTCTCTCTCTCTCTCTCTCTCTCTCTCTCTCTCTCTCTCTCTCTCTCTCTCTCTCTCTCTCTCTCTCTCTCTCTCTCTCTCTCTCTCTCTCTCTCTCTCTCTCTCTCTCTCTCTCTCTCTCTCTCTCTCTCTCTCTCTCTCTCTCTCTCTCTCTCTCTCTCTCTCTCTCTCTCTCTCTCTCTCTCTCTCTCTCTCTCTCTCTCTCTCTCTCTCTCTCTCTCTCTCTCTCTCTCTCTCTCTCTCTCTCTCTCTCTCTCTCTCTCTCTCTCTCTCTCTCTCTCTCTCTCTCTCTCTCTCTCTCTCTCTCTCTCTCTCTCTCTCTCTCTCTCTCTCTCTCTCTCTCTCTCTCTCTCTCTCTCTCTCTCTCTCTCTCTCTCTCTCTCTCTCTCTCTCTCTCTCTCTCTCTCTCTCTCTCTCTCTCTCTCTCTCTCTCTCTCTCTCTCTCTCTCTCTCTCTCTCTCTCTCTCTCTCTCTCTCTCTCTCTCTCTCTCTCTCTCTCTCTCTCTCTCTCTCTCTCTCTCTCTCTCTCTCTCTCTCTCTCTCTCTCTCTCTCTCTCTCTCTCTCTCTCTCTCTCTCTCTCTCTCTCTCTCTCTCTCTCTCTCTCTCTCTCTCTCTCTCTCTCTCTCTCTCTCTCTCTCTCTCTCTCTCTCTCTCTCTCTCTCTCTCTCTCTCTCTCTCTCTCTCTCTCTCTCTCTCTCTCTCTCTCTCTCTCTCTCTCTCTCTCTCTCTCTCTCTCTCTCTCTCTCACCATTCCCAAACTCCCAAACCCTAGAAATCCCATCTACGCCGCCGCCTACACATTCTCTCTCCCGTGCTCTCTCTCGCCGGATTTCCCACTCCCACACTCTCTCTCTCCCGTGTTCTCTCTCTCGAGGGATTTGAGGAGTTCGGAGTTCAAGTTTAGGGCTTCATCAAAATTTTGGTAAAATTTTTAAACTTTTTTGTTTCTTATCGTAAATTTTGACTTATTCTCACTATGTTATCATAATAACTTGTTTTAGTTTAGATTTTAGAATAATTTTTAATTTATTTATGACTTTTGTGAAGCAAAAATAAAGAAATTTGTATATGAAGTTAGATGGGAAATTAGGAAAATTATAAATATTAGTGTATTATTTTTCAATTTTAAAAGTGAATATCGTTTAAATTATTTAAATTAGGAATTGTAAAAATTAGGAAAATTATAAATATTAGTGTATTATTTTTAATTTTTAAAAGTGAATATTATTTAAATTATTTAAATTATGGAATTGTAAAAATTAGGAAATGAAAATATTAAGGTTAGACCTATGGTAAAAATTATGGATGTGTAATACTATTTGATATTGGAAATTTTTATTTTTCAGAGGTAACGATGAATGATCGAATTATAATCCTTTGTTCATATGATGGGAAGATTAACTATCTTGAGAATAATATGCCCGTATATGAAGGAGGTGTGATGAAACCGTTGTTTATATCCAAAGCATGTACTTTCGATGGATTGGTTAATGACTTACACAAACTTACATTAACCAATCCACGTGAGTATCACCTCAACGTGATTTGTAACTATCCCATTTCGGAGAATAGAACAAGCTGCATTCAAATCTCAAGTGACTACGATATGAGTCTCATTGGAATATTGAATGACGAGAAGCACTCGGTGGAATTATTTATTGAAAAATATCCCAGAAATTTAGGTAAAACGGTGAATCAGGACGGAGTCTACTCTCGCATGTTGGAGGATCTTGAAGTTGACTCGACCGATTTTTTGTCTCCGCAACGGGATATAGGATGGACACAGTCACAAGACTTTAGCGGTCCTTCATTATGAGAACTTCAAGTGTCCTCGATCACAATGCTGCCAATCAAGATATAAGGCCTTCCACAGGAGTGATGACAGAAGATGAGAATGCAAGTGTTGAATCCGAGGATGATGACGAAGAGGATGGCTTACAGATTAATAGCATGACATGTGTGATAGATCGTGATGAAGGGGACTACCAATTAATTGACCGATGCTATTCTAACAATGAGTACGTCGTATTAGAGGATCCGCCGCCCGATGAACATCATGGAGATGGATGGATTGATGACTCCACAATGGAAATATTTCCATTGGTCCAACTTTAAATGACGATACATAAGGCGAAGACTTCTCATTCAAAAAGGGCGATCTATTTGAAAGCAAGGAGAAATTAATTCATACGCTTCGTTTGTATGCCATAAATAAAAATATCAAGTTGGCAGACTAAAAGCAATGCAACAAGCTATAATGTAGTTTATTTTTATAACAAAGATAGTGAGCAAGAAGATATTGGTGGTCACCACGACGGAAATACAAAGTGTCCTTGGAAGCTTAATTCACACTTGGGGGTAAGAGTAGGTGGGCAATTTAAAATAACACACTACAACGGAGTTCACACATGTAGCAATCCTCGATTAGAGATGAATCATAAACATGCGTCCTCCTCTTTCATAGACCGATTGATCATGCATAAACTAAAGGAGGATCTCGATCTAAGGCCAAAGGATATTTGTCTTTTAGTGCGTCAAGAGACCACTTTGGGCGTGTCATACAACAAGTGTTGGAATGCTCGAAGGAAGGCGATGATAAAAATATTCGGAGATTGGGACAAATCATATGAGATATTACCACATTATCTTGAAGCTCTCAAAAAAGAAAATCCGGGGACAGTGTACAAAGTATCATCTAATCCCGTTGACGACGGAGATAGACGATTCACGGGGGTATTTTGAGCTTTTGGGCCTAGTATCGAGGGATTCAATTATTGTCATCCTATTCTTAGCACTGATGGAACCCACTTATACGACAAATATAAAGGCGTTCTCTTCGTTGCAACCGGAGTAGACGCGGATGGCGGTTTATTTCCATTGGCCTTTGCAGTTGTTGATATTGAAAATACTGAAAATTGGTCATGGTTGTGGAGATGTTTGTGGAGTAGACACAGAGTCCCGGTGATATGTTGAGAGATTGTGGAGATGTACGTCCCAGATCGTGTGTTGCGGCAATTTTATCTGGATCAGCATGTGCCAGATCCTGTTGAGCAAATCAATCGCAGACGACGGCCAACATCGCATCATACAGACTGGGTTGCATTCCGTGCGGCCTACATAGACAGGTGGAATGATAGGTGGAATGCATGCGGTGTGAGAAATCCGCCAAACTAGTTATTATACCGAGTATATGCGTTGGTATTGGAGTATCACACGCAGATGGATAGGGCGCGACCCACAACCATTAGCTGGATACATACCACTCCCACCGACAAATAGTTACATCCCTAGTGTCATGATCGAGAGGGATTATGTAAGTTTTTAAAATCAATTAAAATGTCAATTCTTTTTTGGTAATTATATTATTTGCTAAGCTGCGTATATATTGATTAAATTACAGATCCATGCTTTTGATGAGATTGAGACTGATATAAATGAGCATATTGCTGAGGTTCGGGATCCAATCACATTAGGGGTCTTCAGTAGGATCAGACAAAAAATAGCAAATGTGTTCCATAAGACTCACATCGACAAGTTTGAAGGACGTGAGGATAGGACACGCCAATATGGTATCATGTATGAGCGAAGACGTAGGAAGGGTATAAGAGCGCCGCGTGATGATGGAGCCGGCACTTCTCACAGTGCGGTGCATGATGGTGATGGAACCGGTACTTCTCAGCCTCATACACAACCAGATACTCAGACGATCGAAGCTCATGAGCATGGACATCGGGGCGGACGGGGAAGAGTGAGGTAAATTGCATGAAAGTAAATTGCATGAAAGTAAATTGCATGAAAGTAAATTGCATGAAAGTAAATTGCATGAAAGTAAATTGCATGAAAGTAAATTGCATGAAAGTAAATTGCATGAAAGTAAATTGCATGAAAGTAAATTGCATGAAAGTAAATTGCATGAAAGTAAATTGCATGAAAGTAAATTGCATGAAAGTAAATTGCATGAAAGTAAATTGCATGAAAGTAAATTGCATGAAAGTAAATTGCATGAAAGTAAATTGCATGAAAGTAAATTGCATGAAAGTAAATTGCATGAAAGTAAATTGCATGAAAGTAAATTGCATGAAAGTAAATTGCATGAAAGTAAATTGCATGAAAGTAAATTGCATGAAAGTAAATTGCATGAAAGTAAATTGCATGAAAGTAAATTGCATGAAAGTAAATTGCATGAAAGTAAATTGCATGAAAGTAAATTGCATGAAAGTAAATTGCATGAAAGTAAATTGCATGAAAGTAAATTGCATGAAAGTAAATTGCATGAAAGTAAATTGCATGAAAGTAAATTGCATGAAAGTAAATTGCATGAAAGTAAATTGCATGAAAGTAAATTGCATGAAAGTAAATTGCATGAAAGTAAATTGCATGAAAGTAAATTGCATGAAAGTAAATTGCATGAAAGTAAATTGCATGAAAGTAAATTGCATGAAAGTAAATTGCATGAAAGTAAATTGCATGAAAGTAAATTGCATGAAAGTAAATTGCATGAAAGTAAATTGCATGAAAGTAAATTGCATGAAAGTAAATTGCATGAAAGTAAATTGCATGAAAGTAAATTGCATGAAAGTAAATTGCATGAAAGTAAATTGCATGAAAGTAAATTGCATGAAAGTAAATTGCATGAAAGTAAATTGCATGAAAGTAAATTGCATGAAAGTAAATTGCATGAAAGTAAATTGCATGAAAGTAAATTGCATGAAAGTAAATTGCATGAAAGTAAATTGCATGAAAGTAAATTGCATGAAAGTAAATTGCATGAAAGTAAATTGCATGAAAGTAAATTGCATGAAAGTAAATTGCATGAAAGTAAATTGCATGAAAGTAAATTGCATGAAAGTAAATTGCATGAAAGTAAATTGCATGAAAGTAAATTGCATGAAAGTAAATTGCATGAAAGTAAATTGCATGAAAGTAAATTGCATGAAAGTAAATTGCATGAAAGTAAATTGCATGAAAGTAAATTGCATGAAAGTAAATTGCATGAAAGTAAATTGCATGAAAGTAAATTGCATGAAAGTAAATTGCATGAAAGTAAATTGCATGAAAGTAAATTGCATGAAAGTAAATTGCATGAAAGTAAATTGCATGAAAGTAAATTGCATGAAAGTAAATTGCATGAAAGTAAATTGCATGAAAGTAAATTGCATGAAAGTAAATTGCATGAAAGTAAATTGCATGAAAGTAAATTGCATGAAAGTAAATTGCATGAAAGTAAATTGCATGAAAGTAAATTGCATGAAAGTAAATTGCATGAAAGTAAATTGCATGAAAGTAAATTGCATGAAAGTAAATTGCATGAAAGTAAATTGCATGAAAGTAAATTGCATGAAAGTAAATTGCATGAAAGTAAATTGCATGAAAGTAAATTGCATGAAAGTAAATTGCATGAAAGTAAATTGCATGAAAGTAAATTGCATGAAAGTAAATTGCATGAAAGTAAATTGCATGAAAGTAAATTGCATGAAAGTAAATTGCATGAAAGTAAATTGCATGAAAGTAAATTGCATGAAAGTAAATTGCATGAAAGTAAATTGCATGAAAGTAAATTGCATGAAAGTAAATTGCATGAAAGTAAATTGCATGAAAGTAAATTGCATGAAAGTAAATTGCATGAAAGTAAATTGCATGAAAGTAAATTGCATGAAAGTAAATTGCATGAAAGTAAATTGCATGAAAGTAAATTGCATGAAAGTAAATTGCATGAAAGTAAATTGCATGAAAGTAAATTGCATGAAAGTAAATTGCATGAAAGTAAATTGCATGAAAGTAAATTGCATGAAAGTAAATTGCATGAAAGTAAATTGCATGAAAGTAAATTGCATGAAAGTAAATTGCATGAAAGTAAATTGCATGAAAGTAAATTGCATGAAAGTAAATTGCATGAAAGTAAATTGCATGAAAGTAAATTGCATGAAAGTAAATTGCATGAAAGTAAATTGCATGAAAGTAAATTGCATGAAAGTAAATTGCATGAAAGAGGGCTAAATTTTGACAATAGTTAGCATTAGAGCAAAATCAAAACTTATCTTGGCAAGGAATTAGTCTATGGAAAGTTCTTCTACAATGAAACTCGATAGTGAAAATTTTGATGGGAAGGAAAACTTTGGATTTTGGAGGAAAAGAATGGAGGCTATGCTAAATTGCTAATTAGCATGATCTAGATTTGGCCTTGCTAGAAATAGTTGCAAAACCAGGAAAGACGAGATATGATGAGTGATGAAGATTTGAATGAGAAGTTAGCTTATTTTCTATCTAATAAGATTATTAGTTGCTTTTGGCTTTTATGATAAAAATATTATAAAAATTATTTGGGTAGTATAGTAATTTATTTGGTCAAACCTAGCTTATTTAGGTGAACTTATAAGTTAGTTTTTCTTCGAGGTATATCGCCTTTTTAAAATGTGACTTATAAGCTAACTCATTTTATATTTTACCAAACATGTAGAAATAAAAAGCTAACTTAAAAGCTAGTTTGACCAAAAAGCCCCAAACACCCTCTATGTACAATGTGATAGATGATTGAGTCAATTATGGTCTTTACAAAAAAAATGCAAGTCATTAATTTTTAGGTTAATTATAACGACTCTCTAGAGTATCATCCAGGTTGCTGTAGTTCTATTTGTTTTAATAGATCTCATATAGTTTTATTTTCTTCATCCACATCAAAGGTGAATCTTCACTCTTTATATGCAAACTAATTGCATGAAAGAGGGCTAAATTTTGACAATAGTTAGCATTAGAGCAAAATCAAAACTTATCTTGGCAAGGAATTAGTCTATGGAAAGTTCTTCTACAATGAAACTCGATAGTGAAAATTTTGATGGGAAGGAAAACTTTGGATTTTGGAGGAAAAGAATGGAGGCTATGCTAAATTGCTAATTAGCATGATCTAGATTTGGCCTTGCTAGAAATAGTTGCAAAACCAGGAAAGACGAGATATGATGAGTGATGAAGATTTGAATGAGAAGTTAGCTTATTTTCTATCTAATAAGATTATTAGTTGCTTTTGGCTTTTATGATAAAAATATTATAAAAATTATTTGGGTAGTATAGTAATTTATTTGGTCAAACCTAGCTTATTTAGGTGAACTTATAAGTTAGTTTTTCAAAAGCTGAGGTATATCAGCTTTTTAAAATGTGACTTATAAGCTAACTCATTTTATATTTTACCAAACATGTAGAAATAAAAAAGCTAACTTAAAAGCTAGTTTGACCAAAAAAAAGCCGCCCCAAACACCCTCTATGTACAATGTGATAGATGATTGAGTCAATTATGGTCTTTACAAAAAAAAAATGCAAGCCATTAATTTTTAGGTTAATTGCGAACAGACTCTCTGTAGTATCATCCAGTTGCCTGTAGTTCTATTTGTTGCGAATAGATCTCATATAGTTCTATTTGTTGTGAATAGCCCCACTGTAGTATATGTCCAAGTGTGAATACATCCCTTTAGTAAATTTTTTGACTCTTTTAAAAGTAAAAAAGAATTAGCAATTGTGTGTGTGTCCTCACCAATAGAACTATAGGGGGTCTATATACCTACTCAAACATTTTTAACGATTTTAAGAATAAAAAAAATTCACTCAGGTGGTCTATTCACAACAAGTAGAACTACAGGGGATCTATTCGCAACAAATATAATTACAGGGAGTCTTTTTGCAACTGTGTGATACTAGGGGGTCTGTTTGCAATTAACCCTTAATTTTTTTAGCGTATGATACTTGCATGTTAGTGTACCTATCTATGTGTATCTTCAACAAACACACAAGTAGATTATTACACAATAGAGTGTTTTTCTCATTCTTATGTTCTCCATATTAGCTTCCACTCTTTTCAAAACACTTCATCAATAGACTACTAGAGGAGTATGGTACTAATTCACTAATTAATATATAAAATTAAACTGCACTTAAATAGAGTGTTTTTCTCCATATCAACACACAAGTAGATTATTACACAATAGAGTGTTTTCTCATTCTTAAGTTCTCCATATTAGCTTCCACTCTTTTCAAAACACTTCATCAATAGACTACTAGAGGAGTATGGTACTAATTCACTAATATATAAAATTAAACTGCACTTAAATACCATAAAGTTTTCTGCATTGTCACGTATATATAGTTTTTTGCAAATTAAATACCATAAGTTGTTTAAAATTAGCAAGTTAATACCCTCGATCATGCAAATGCAAAAATTTATCGAATATTCTCTATGATATATACATGCTAATTTTAGAGCTTTTAACTATTAATATTTATTGAATTTTCTAGCTATCAAAAAATTTAAACTTATAACAAATATTAAATGTTAGAAAGTTATAAAATTAACATGTTAGTGTCATATAGAAATATTTATGTGAAAATTTTATATTTGCATAATCTAGAATACTAACATGCCAATTTTAAACAATTTATGATATATATTTGTCAAAAACAACTCACACTATATAAGTGCTGAAATAGAAAAACTTTGTCGTATTGTAAGTGCAATTTAACCAATATATAATGCTATCGATTAAAGACCCAACACTTTGTCGTCCAATATACATTTGCTTGCATATATGGATTTAACCGGGGTTTAACCGTATAAAACATAAGTATATCTTTTCCTAGAAAAGTTGGCCCATGGGCTGACTCTATTCAATAACATGTTTTACTTGGTTTTGGCTAACTTACAAACATGAACTTTTATGTTTTCTCACTGAACTATTAAAGTTAGAAAATTAAAGTGAGTAGCAATTAACTTTCTTATTCTTTACAAAATCCTAACGAGGTGAACAATGATAATTAAATTATTTCTTGGGAAAAATAAGATGAATGTTAGCATGTGGGTGAATGATTCATACACACATCTGTAGGTCGGATAATTTTGTAATTTTAAATTATTCATTTATTTTTCAGTTTATATTAAATATAATAAACGAAGATTTTACATGGGCATTGTTAGGATAATATACTGTTTACAAAAAAGACCAACCCCCCGCCCCCAAAAAAAAAAAAAAGACCCTACCTCCCTCTCGCCCTCCCAACCAGCGTTAACACGACACCATAAATTCAAATCTAATTGTTTGCATTTACATGTTTGCATGATTATCACCTCACTTTGTTAGTACTAAGGGTCCTGTCATCATTGTAAAAACTATGAAGATTAATACATCCAATTAGTCGGGAGCCTAACAACTTTCATCACCCTCATATATAAAGTTCTCTCAAAGACAATCCTAGATATATCTTCTCTTACACTCAAGTCTTTCATATGAGATTACTACCTATTAATCATTGACTTGAGTGTCGAATGGTCTTTTGACGAGATCAAATCCCTACCTTCTAGCACTCTTTTTGTAAAGACAGAATGTTCGATCATTGGAGCTACAATTGTCTGCTTTTTGAGGATTGACTTCTCAACATTATCATCACCATCGTCTTCATTATTATCGTATCAACGTTAGGAACGTATTCAAGTTTTGCTGCTAAAATCTTGTCATGTTACTTCACAGTTACATGACCACCTATTTTCATTTCTTATGTTAGCAAATATCATACGAAAAAATTATAATATACTATATTGGTTAATATTTTAGAGAAAATGTCATAAACTTTTCCATTTTGAAACCTTAAAAATAAGATGAATAGTTGAAATTAATTTAGTAGTATGCACACAATTTAGATCATGTTTGATCTACAATTTTAGAATCATTTATTTTTCAGTTTTACGTCATTAATGTAATAAATTAAATATTTGAATAGGAACATATGTATATATTATAGTACTAAAAAATATTTCAGAAAAGCACTTATATTCCTTCCTGTTTTGAAACGTTAAAGAAAAAATAGAAACAGAAAAGAGAGTTGAAGAGACCCCAAAAAAAACTCCCGACTCGCAAACTCTGAACAAAAGAAAAGAATCCAGAAGCCAGAGCGCTCTCTCTCTCTCTCTCTGCTCCTCAGGCTTCCATTCCCAAATCCAGAAGCCAAAGGTGAGTTTTTTAGGGTTTCTCTTTTCGATTTCATTATCAATTTCTCCTGTATATCGCTAGATCTGTTCAAGCTATGCCTCGATCTGTAGATCTGCTGCTCCATAGTTTTGATTTGAATTTCGAATTAGATTTCTTTTGAGATTTATGCTGGATTCACATTCAACTGAATCCCTAATTGAATAAGCTGTTGGTGAAACTAACGAAAAGGACTTGCATTCTTTGTTCTTCTTCAATGTTTCGGATTGGGTTTGTTGCAATGATATTTTGGTTCTGGGTGCTAAATTGGGGTTTACTGTTAGGGGGAGTTCTTAAAATTTTGGCTGATTATTTCTTCTGGGTCGATTAGCACAAGAGTTGCTGTTGGCAATCTTGTTTTGTTCAAGTAATTCAGGCAAACTTTTTACTGTCCTTTTGTTTTCCTTGCTAAGTTGAAGAATGATCAATCATTGACAATCACTAGGTTGATTACTTCCCAAAAACATAATGGATAGACACAACAGTGCTCTAAATGTTGGATGTTGGGGGACACGTTAGACAGAAAATTTTCATATCGGATGGTGGATATCAGGGATGTTTAGTAAACATCGGAGTGTCGTATTGGATAACGTACATACATATTATAGACGGACATAATTGATGCTTTGGAAGAATTTGAGGCGTGAAGAAAGTTGCCATCTTTTTTCATATTTAAATCGTGAAATTATCAAAAAGCTTACTAATAATTTGAAGTGTATAGTTCTAGGACTAAACTTATTCGGAGGGGAAGAGGAAGGGATTTGGGTGCTCTATAGGGAAGTGGGGAGGGAGCGAGGGTGGGAGTTTAATGGAAAACACTAACAGAGACCTATTTGGTGTAACTTAAACAAATTTGAGGATATTTGATGCCTTCTTAGCTTTGATTAGAGTACCATTATGGATCAACTATAATTGTATTGCTCGATGCCTTGTTAGCTTTGCTTTGAGTCTTATTATAGGTGAGTCATAATTGTATCCCTTGATTCTCTTTTAGCTATGATTTGTGTATTCTTATAGGTCACTCATAATTGTATTTGGATTACTTTGGTTCTTTATCAAGTTCGGTTGTAGTTGCTGTAGCTACTGAAAGTGCACCAAGAATTAATGAAAATTGCCATGTGCTTTTCCACACTTAACTATGTTAAATCTGTCATATATTGTATGTGGATGAACACAAGTTATGGACCATAACTACATAAGAAAATAGCATGAAAAGCTACAATAACAAGGGAAAGACATCTTGTAGTGAAATAGGAAGAGAGGGGAGAACAATTTAGTCTGAGGGAATTCACGATGATCATAATGACAAAATTGGCATGAGAAATGTAATACTCAATTTCTTTCTTTCTCATCATTTATCAAATTTATCTAGTTGGGAAAATCAATGTCCTCGACCTTTGAACATAAAAGAATTATATAATCAAGCAGCTTACCTTATGCAACAATAACAAAGCACTTATCCGAACTTTTTGGGTTGGCTACATGAATCCTATTCTTTCATTCCATTTTTGTTATGAGCTTCCAGCTAAGTTATTTTAGGTCTACATCTAGTCTTTTTTGCCTGATCAACAATAGTTGTTATCTCTTCTCCTAAGTTAACTGGTGCATTTAGCGGCCTCCACTTTACATGATCAAACCATCTCAATCGATTCTTTCTCATTTTTTTCTCAATAGGAGCAATCTCTAATCTCCTAGTAATGCACTCATTTCTTTACCTAGCCTTTTGTGTATATCCACAAGATCATCGTAAATTTGCAATATTTTCATTTTGCTACACTCAAATTTTTTGCACATGTCTTTTAATTGCCAGACTTTCTGATTCATAAAGCATTGTCGGTTTTACAACTACTCTACATTTTCCTTCAATGTCATTAGCACTTTCTGGTAACATAAGCCAGAAGCACTCCAAAAGCAACTTAGATCATGCTTGTTAAAATAATGTGAAAAGACAAATTAAAGCATTGAAGCCTAACCTAATGAAAATGGGGATTATTCTTAAAAAAGAAAAAGATGCATTGCGCCATTATGAACTATGTTTTCTTAATCCTGAGCAGTTAGTCATATCTTGTTCTATAACACTTTTTAAGCTTGCTGGTGGCATGTTTTGCACTTGATCTTAGCCTTGTTAATGGCATCAACTTATCTGCATCACTAAAGTTAAGGGTTCAAAATTCTTAAGTCTTAATATAAAAGAACATTATGGTTTGCTATTTGTTCATGCTATACATGGCTCATCCCTAAACGAAGTTGCAAAACAAACTTGGTTTCTGTACCAGCTTATAACAGTAACACTAGTTCTCAGTTCAGATACACGGTTACTATCTTTTTCAGACCTCTTTACCTGGATACTAGGATCAATTGATACGGGTATCCATGTATAGACAAACTCACTATTACATCAACTTTTTTGTTTTCTTTATCTTTGTATTCTTGTATTCAAAACGTGAAAATTTTGGCTTCAAGACTGAGTAGTCGGCAATCTTACTTGTAAAAGGGCTAAAGGCCCAAAAGTGTTGTACAGTACTTAAGCATGCCAATGTCTGTTGGATCTATGTGAGATAAAGTTAGCTAGCGCATCCTGCCCAGGCCCAGCAATCCCATGTTCATTGGCAGGCTGCTCTGGTCAGGCTCAAACCTGAAGTAAGGTTCCTTTGAATTAGGTTTACTTTTGGAGTATGAGCAAAGTTCTGTCGCTCAAGGAAATTAAATCTTCTTGAGCAAAGATCTGATAAGAGAGGAAGTGAGGGTGGAGAGACATGATATGCTCTTGTACCCCCATTGAATTGACATGTCTAACACTTTGTGAATTCAAACATTGCAGATAATACAGGCAGAGCATATGTACCAAAGTGGGGTCAGGTGACCCACTTTGGTCAAGGAGGATCAAGAACCCCTCTTAAGTTTGGGGTTTCTCAAATAACTCCCCTTAACTTTTAACATGTCACAAAGCCCCTCTTAACTTTTGAGATTCTCAGTAAACCTCCTTCAGCTTTGGATGTTTTTTTAAACCTTAAAGGTTAAAAAGAACCCTACAGGTTCACAATTTCTTAGCAAAGTTATCTCCCTGCTTTAGTTTATCCATTCCCAAATCCAGAAGCCAAAGGTGAGTTTTTAGGGTTTCTCTTTTCGATTTCATTATCAATTTCTCCTGTATATCGCTAGATCTGTTCAAGCTATGCCTCGATCTGTAGATCTGCTGCTCCATAGTTTTGATTTGAATTTCGAATTAGATTTCTTTTGAGATTTATGCTGGATTCACATTCAACTGAATCCCTAATTGAATAAGCTGTTGGTGAAACTAACGAAAAGGACTTGCATTCTTTGTTCTTCTTCAATGTTTCGGATTGGGTTTGTTGCAATGATATTTTGGTTCTGGGTGCTAAATTGGGGTTTACTGTTAGGGGAGTTCTTAAAATTTTGGCTGATTATTTCTTCTGTCGATTAGCACAAGAGTTGCTGTTGGCAATCTTGTTTTGTTCAAGTAATTCAGGCAAACTTTTACTGTCCTTTTGTTTTCCTTGCTAAGTTGAAGAATGATCAATCATTGACAATCACTAGGTTGATTACTTCCCAAAACATAATGGATAGACACAACAGTGCTCTAAATGTTGGATGTTGGGGACACGTTAGACAGAAAATTTTCATATCGGATGGTGGATATCAGGGATGTTTAGTAAACATCGGAGTGTCGTATTGGATAACGTACATACATATTATAGACGGACATAATTGATGCTTTGGAAGAATTTGAGGCGTGAAGAAAGTTGCCATCTTTTTTCATATTTAAATCGTGAAATTATCAAAAAGCTTACTAATAATTTGAAGTGTATAGTTCTAGGACTAAACTTATTCGGAGGGAAGAGGAAGGATTTGGGTGCTCTATAGGAAGTGGGAGGAGCGAGGGTGGGAGTTTAATGGAAAACACTAACAGAGACCTATTTGGTGTAACTTAAACAAATTTGAGGATATTTGATGCCTTCTTAGCTTTGATTAGAGTACCATTATGGATCAACTATAATTGTATTGCTCGATGCCTTGTTAGCTTTGCTTTGAGTCTTATTATAGGTGAGTCATAATTGTATCCCTTGATTCTCTTTTAGCTATGATTTGTGTATTCTTATAGGTCACTCATAATTGTATTTGGATTACTTTGGTTCTTTATCAAGTTCGGTTGTAGTTGCTGTAGCTACTGAAAGTGCACCAAGAATTAATGAAAATTGCCATGTGCTTTTCCACACTTAACTATGTTAAATCTGTCATATATTGTATGTGGGATGAACACAAGTTATGGACCATAACTACATAAGAAAATAGCATGAAAAGCTACAATAACAAGGGAAAGACATCTTGTAGTGAAATAGGAAGAGAGGGGAGAACAATTTAGTCTGAGGGAATTCACGATGATCATAATGACAAAATTGGCATGAGAAATGTAATACTCAATTTCTTTCTTTCTCATCATTTATCAAATTTATCTAGTTGGGAAAATCAATGTCCTCGACCTTTGAACATAAAAGAATTATATAATCAAGCAGCTTACCTTATGCAACAATAACAAAGCACTTATCCGAACTTTTGGGTTGGCTACATGAATCCTATTCTTTCATTCCATTTTTGTTATGAGCTTCCAGCTAAGTTATTTTAGGTCTACATCTAGTCTTTTTTGCCTGATCAACAATAGTTGTTATCTCTTCTCCTAAGTTAACTGGTGCATTTAGCGGCCTCCACTTTACATGATCAAACCATCTCAATCGATTCTTTCTCATTTTTTCTCAATAGGAGCAATCTCTAATCTCCTAGTAATGCACTCATTTCTTTACCTAGCCTTTTGTGTATATCCACAAGATCATCGTGAATTTGCAATATTTTCATTTTGCTACACTCAAATTTTTGCACATGTCTTTTAATTGCCAGACTTTCTGATTCATAAAGCATTGTCGGTTTTACAACTACTCTACATTTTCCTTCAATGTCATTAGCACTTTCTGGTAACATAAGCCAGAAGCACTCCAAAAGCAACTTAGATCATGCTTGTTAAAATAATGTGAAAAGACAAATTAAAGCATTGAAGCCTAACCTAATGAAAATGGGGATTATTCTTAAAAAAGAAAAAGATGCATTGCGCCATTATGAACTATGTTTTCTTAATCCTGAGCAGTTAGTCATATCTTGTTCTATAACACTTTTTAAGCTTGCTGGTGGCATGTTTTGCACTTGATCTTAGCCTTGTTAATGGCATCAACTTATCTGCATCACTAAAGTTAAGGGTTCAAAATTCTTAAGTCTTAATATAAAAGAACATTATGGTTTGCTATTTGTTCATGCTATACATGGCTCATCCCTAAACGGTTGCAAAACAAACTTGGTTTCTGTACCAGCTTATAACAGTAACACTAGTTCTCAGTTCAGATACACGGTTACTATCTTTTTCAGACCTCTTTACCTGGATACTAGGATCAATTGATACGGGTATCCATGTATAGACAAACTCACTATTACATCAACTTTTTTGTTTTCTTTATCTTTGTATTCTTGTATTCAAAACGTGAAAATTTTGGCTTCAAGACTGAGTAGTCGGCAATCTTACTTGTAAAAGGGCTAAAGGCCCAAAAGTGTTGTACAGTACTTAAGCATGCCAATGTCTGTTGGATCTATGTGAGATAAAGTTAGCTAGCGCATCCTGCCCAGGCCCAGCAATCCCATGTTCATTGGCAGGCTGCTCTGGTCAGGCTCAAACCTGAAGTAAGGTTCCTTTGAATTAGGTTTACTTTTGGAGTATGAGCAAAGTTCTGTCGCTCAAGGAAATTAAATCTTCTTGAGCAAAGATCTGATAAGAGAGGAAGTGAGGGTGGAGAGACATGATATGCTCTTGTACCCCCATTGAATTGACATGTCTAACACTTTGTGAATTCAAACATTGCAGATAATACAGGCAGTAGAGCATAGGCGGTACCAAAGTGGGGTCAGGTGACCCACTTTGGTCAAGGAGGATCAAGAACCCCTCTTAAGTTTGGGGGTTTCTCAAATAACTCCCCTTAACTTTTAACATGTCACAAAGCCCCTCTTAACTTTTGAGATTCTCAGTAAACCTCCTTCAGCTTTGGATGTTTTTTTTTTAAACCTTAAAGGTTAAAAAGAACCCTACAGGTTCACAATTTCGTTAGCAAAGTTATCTCCCTGCTTTAGTTTATCCACCCACGTGAAAATTGCAGTTTAACACCATTGAGGATTTTTTTTGTGAATGATGTTGAAAGCTGAAGGGAAATTTCAGAGAACCCCAAAATTTAAGGAGGATTTCGTGTTTGTGTAATTTGAAAGTTAACGGGGCTATTCGAGAAATGCCCAAACTCAAGTTCATAACCTGAGAACTCATTACTAGTGATATATATTTTTAAAAATGTATTTGATAGTGTTACTACTGATGCAATTATGTATTTTTTTTTCAAAATATGAAAACTCAATGGGGGCAATTGTATAAGTTTTTTAATTACTAATTATGCAGTGACAACTTTCTAGAAATTCTGGATTTGCCACTGCAGTAGAGGGGACATCTCACACAAAGCCTGCCATCCTTTTGTTGACAAGTTCAGTTCTATTTGGTCACTTGTTGCAGATGATAACATAAGGATAGAGAAATTAGCCAATAAAACCGTGCACATTAATTCATTTAGGAACACTAACTTTTGCTTTTGGGAAAGGGAGCGGTAATTGATTTGTTCTGTTGCAATAATTTTTAAATGGTCATCTATTGTGTGAAAAGAAGTATACAAATGAATTTGCACTGGCTTAATCTATCCTTTGAGTCTTTTTTGCTTCATGCAGACAGAGCCAGGTTGATTCCTTGTTTTCTCAAGATTTTTTAACTTTCAATTGAGTAGCTGAGGACGATAACTGTGTATTTTAGTGAAAAGGCTTTATTGATAACTAGTTGTCTTAATTTTCTTAAAAAATATCATCAGTTCATATTACTTGCAAATGGCCCTGTTTATGCTTCTAGGCTATCTCTTATTTGTGAAGTATTCCAGACAAGTAGAAGTATCAATGGGGACCATTGATTGAGGCTTTTTGAGATGTTGTGTTTCAAATTTTACTAATATCAATCATTTTAGTTAGATTTGTTGTTATTTAAGTGTTCGTCTACTACTGTTGATTTATATTGTTGGTAGATGCTTTTTCTGCCTCTTTTGTACTTCAAAAATCCATTTATTTAGTAAAAACAAAGTAAAGGTTATGTCAGTAATTCCCAAACGTTGCTCTTGATGGAAGTAGCTCAGTTGCTAGCTTCACATCGTGCTTTCAATTTCAAGGTGGATACCAAAATTAATTAGCACTATTATTCAGAATTAAGTTTCACCTAACCTCTTGTGTCTGCTTATTTATTCCTGATCTCTGTCCTTGTTTATATTTTAGCACTGTTAGCTATGCTTTTCTAGAGAGAGCTGTACGAGGAGGAGCTACTAAGAGGGCGTAAAGATGGCATTTGATGGCGAAGAAGAACAGAGCCAGGATTATCTTTTTAAAATTGTTATGATTGGTGATTCTGCTGTGGGAAAATCAAATTTACTTGCTAGATTTGCTCGGGATGAATTCTATCCAAATTCTAAGTCCACTATAGGAGTTGAGTTCCAAACTCAGAAGATCGTCATTGATGGGAAGGAGATCAAAGCTCAGATATGGGATACTGCAGGTCAGGAGCGCTTCAGAGCCGTGACATCAGCGTACTACCGAGGCGCTGTTGGAGCTCTCCTGGTTTATGACATCAGCAGACGCCAGACCTTTGAGAGCGTAAGCCGATGGCTTAATGAATTGCACAGTAAGTTTTATATGTTAGAGCTTGTTCGTACATTTCTCATGCTACTGGTAAGTTTTATGGGTTAATAGTGGATAGACCCCCCGTACTATCACCTAATTGAGGATAGATCCCTGTGATGCTATTGGTGGATAGACCTCGAGTTATCCTTTGAGTCTTTTTGCTTCATGCAGACAGAGCCAGGTTGATTCCTTGTTTTCTCAAGATTTTTAACTTTCAATTGAGTAGCTGAGGAGCGATAACTGTGTATTTTAGTGAAAAGGCTTTATTGATAACTAGTTGTCTTAATTTTCTTAAAAATATCATCAGTTCATATTACTTGCAAATGGCCCTGTTTATGCTTCTAGGCTATCTCTTATTTGTGAAGTATTCCAGACAGTAGAAGTATCAATGGGGACCATTGATTGAGGCTTTTTGAGATGTTGTGTTTCAAATTTTACTAATATCAATCATTTTAGTTAGATTTGTTGTTATTTAAGTGTTCGTCTACTACTGTTGATTTATATTGTTGGTAGATGCTTTTTCTGCCTCTTTTGTACTTCAAAAATCCATTTATTTAGTAAAAACAAAGTAAAGGTTATGTCAGTAATTCCCAAACGTTGCTCTTGATGGAAGTAGCTCAGTTGCTAGCTTCACATCGTGCTTTCAATTTCAAGGTGGATACCAAAATTAATTAGCACTATTATTCAGAATTAAGTTTCACCTAACCTCTTGTGTCTGCTTATTTATTCCTGATCTCTGTCCTTGTTTATATTTTAGCACTGTTAGCTATGCTTTTCTAGAGAGAGCTGTACGAGGAGGAGCTACTAAGAGGGCGAAAGATGGCATTTGATGGCTAAGAAGAACAGAGCCAGGATTATCTTTTAAAATTGTTATGATTGGTGATTCTGCTGTGGGAAAATCAAATTTACTTGCTAGATTTGCTCGGGATGAATTCTATCCAAATTCTAAGTCCACTATAGGAGTTGAGTTCCAAACTCAGAAGATCGTCATTGATGGGAAGGAGATCAAAGCTCAGATATGGGATACTGCAGGTCAGGAGCGCTTCAGAGCCGTGACATCAGCGTACTACCGAGGCGCTGTTGGAGCTCTCCTGGTTTATGACATCAGCAGACGCCAGACCTTTGAGAGCGCAGTCGATGGCTTAATGAATTGCACAGTAAGTTTTATATGTTAGAGCTTGTTCGTACATTTCTCATGCTACTGGTAAGTTTTATGGGTTAATAGTGGATAGACCCCCCGTACTATCACCTAATTGAGGATAGATCCCTGTGATGCTATTGGTGCGGATAGACCTCCGGAGTTAACTTTTTTTACTCTTTTATAAAGTCAAATAACATTCACTCAGGGAGTCTATCCAGTATCCACATTTGGGCAAATCGTATAGGTGGTCTATCTGCATGCACCAATTGAACTACAGGGAGTCTATCCGCAATTGGGTGATAGTACAGAGGCTCTACCCGCAACTAGCCCATTTAATTTTAAAGCAAATGTGATGCATTATTTTTCTTGCCATTTCGGAGTCGTTTCTCTGTGGTCGATCAATTCATCAAAGAAATGAAAGTAGGTATAGGATGTTCCTGATGAGCTCATCGATGAGTGCCTTTGAAATGATCAAGATGTGCCCCTATTTTGTGGAACAATCCAAATCAAGTACTGTGTCTGCATATGCCATACAAATTTATCCATGTACACATGCATGTATCTGAATTTATCACAAAACAATCATCTACTCATTTGGAATTAGTATACGCTGCTTATTGTTAGTTGTTCTTTCCTCATTTCATTTATTTTTCTTTTTTTTCCTGTCTTTTTCACTTCCCCTTTGTAGAGGTTTCTAAGGATCAAGTATACTATTTTTCCTGCGACTTAATCGTAGAATTACTTGAGCGCTGATTACCAATGAATATGGAATTTGATTTTACATGGCTCTTCACCTTACATTGTAAACATGCATGTACCTGAATTGATCACAAAATAGTTATTACTATTATGCTGCTTATTCTTAGGGCCAGTTTGATATTGCTTTTTTTGTTTTTAAAAAGTAGTCAATAATGGTGTTTGGTAAAAACTTTTTAGCATGTTTATTGAAACTGCGTTTGCTTTTAAGAGGGTGCTTTTAGAAGCAATCTAAGGATGCTTTTAAAAGCGGTTCTACTTTTTTTTTAGTTTATTTACCATATATACATTTTATCTTTTAACAATGATCATTAAGCATAGTTCAACCAAATACCTTAATTGCTTTGTAACCAGTTTTTAATATTTGATTACCATGCAACTATTTTCAGCAGCTTATATAAGTTGCTTCTATAAGCTGTTTTTATAAGCAACTTATTATAAGCTCCAGCAATACCAGACTGGCCCTTGGTTGGTTTTCCTCATTTTATTTGGTTTTCTTTTTCCTATCTTTTTCACTTGCTCCTTATATATGTTTCTAATGATCAAATATACAATTTTTCTTGCGATATAATCGTTGAACAATTTGAACACTGATTAGCAATGAGTATGGAAGTTGATTTTAACACTGATTAACAATGAATATGGAAGTTGATTTTACATGGCTCTTCACCTTACATTTTAAACAATTGTTTTCATCATACCTCATCTAAGAGTTTTTCCAAGTCTAATGTGAATGCCTATTCACTTACTCCTTAGTTGCATCTTAGTTGCATGAGCTTATAAATTGAAATGCACTATGATGGCGGGTCTCCCCCATATGGAGCATGCCAAACCCATGTTTTGCATATAGTTTCCACAGAGGTGTGCGGCATTAATTCTTGGGTAAACTTCACAAAACTACCATGATTTTGTGTGTGGGTGGGTGGGTGGGTTGGGGTGTTGCACAAAATTACCATAAACCTTTTTTATGAGAGAAACCTTTATGAACTTTCAAAACTGTAGAAAATACCATGAACTATTTGCATTTGTCACTAACAGAAAGTCTTGAATAAAACCTTATTTAAATCTACCAACACACAAAGGTCTTAAGGGTAATATATAAGATATATAAAGTACAGAAGAGAAAATTGTCCCAAACAAGTACAAAGCACGAGTTCATGATAATTTTCTCTAATAAAAATGTTTATGGTTGTTTTGTGCTAAACACCCCAAAGTTTATGCAGTTTTGTGAAATTCACCCTTAATTCTTTCAGGATTGAAGTCAGCTTGGCAGCTATGGCCTTCTTAATTAATTACTTCATGTAGCTTGCTTGACTTTGAGACATACTCCATATAGGACCCAATTTTGATTAGGAATGGGATGGGATCCGAACAATCAAACAGATGAAATATGGCAATTGCCAATTTAAACTAAGAAATTTTGATGAGTTAATTGCTAATAGATACCCTGTACTATCGCTCAATTGTGGCTCTGTAGTTTTATTATTGCAGATAGAACCCTAAGTGTTTTTTTTTTTTGGACAAATAGAGCTCCTGAGGGTAAAAGAGTCAAAAACAATTTCACTCAGGGGTATCTCCACCACAATTGTGCAATAGTGTATGGGGGTCCATCTGCAACAATATAACTAAAGGGGTCTATCTGCAATTGGGTGATAGTACAGGGGTTTGGCCGCAATTAACCCAATTTTGATTGTAAGTGCAGGATGAAGTTTCTCTACAGAAGTACTCATGATAAACTCTTGTAACTCTTGTTTTATATTTAACCTTCCTCTTCATATTCTATAACAGCTCATTCCGACATGAATGTGGTGACAATTCTCGTGGGTAACAAGACAGATCTTGCAAATGATAGAGAGGTGACCACTGCTGAGGGCAAGGCTTTGGCGGAGGCCCAAGGCCTCTTTTACATGGAGACCTCCGCTCTCGACTCCTACAATGTCAAAGCTGCCTTTCAAACCGTTGTAAAAGAGATTTACGACATATTGAGTAGAAAAGTATTCCAGTCTCAAGAAGTCAAGAAGAACGAGTCATCTTTGGGAAGTGGTAGAGCAGTAATTTTACAGGATGATTCGAATGATTCAAATGATGCAACTAAGAAATCTGGGTGTTGTTCTTCATAGGACCACCATTGTACACTTCTTCTTTTCTTTTTCTTTTTCTTTTTTTTTTAATTTATTTCTCAATTCTCTTGATTGCATAGTCTTTTTTTCTTTCTTTTTTTTCATGCTTTTGTAAAGAAAATTTATGAGCAAAATATCTATCATCGATAAGCCCTGGCTACATGTTTCGTCATTGGTTCTGTATTGGACGAGGGTCTTTGGCTGTGTTTCTGTAAGTAACAGCAGTGATTTAGTAACTGTTTATTTTTTTTCTTGAATACTTAAATTATTCTAAGGTTCTTGTAATGGTCTCTGAAAGCTAATTAGTTCATAAGTTTCATGGATCCTGAAGGAATGAGTGAAGGATCACTGATAACATTGCTTTAACCCTGTTGAAACATTATGTTTTTCCAGAGTTAACTGCGGCCCCTTGCATTGTCGACCGAATTGTAGATAGACTCCCTGTACTTCTATTGTTGCAGACAGAACCCCTGATAATCAACTCCTTCAGTTCTCCCATTTAAATTAGTTATATTAATGATCATTATGCAAGTTTGTCATAAGTAGATCAGTTTATGAAGCTCAGTTTTAACGTGGGAATAACAGAGTCTATCTGCAGCATTAGGAGTACGAGGGTCTATCAGCAATGTTTGCAATTGTAGGTAGGGCGCTATCTGCACCATTGTTTCAACCCTGATTTTACTTAAGGGATTTGTTAACACTGTAGGAGGTTTTTATGTACTTATACCTTTTAATTTAGAAGAAAAATTAACAATGGACATTGGGTTAGAGACAGTTTTTTCTTCTTTTTATTTTATTTTATTGAGAATAAGACTTAAGCTTGTTTATAATTAGTTAATAGTTACCCATAGTATGACCAAAATGGCTATAAGACAAAAGATTCCAACTTTGCCATTGTAAAGAAAATTTGATGCCTACCTATATACCTTAATTAGATTATTACATCAGGGTACATGAGAATGAAAGAGAGTGATTTATTTAGAATATGACATGTAGGAAGAGTCAAATGAAAGAAAACAGAATTCATCATGCAAATGATTGGCTCTGTCTCCAAATCTTCCAAGTTTATGCTCTCTCTGGATTCAGAGATAGTCCTTTTTGCCAAATCTAGTACTGAGCAATCTAAGTAGCTTCACCTACTTTTTGAGTAATAAAGTGTAGGGTCTATTTGCTGAAGACACTGCCAAAAGCTGATGAAAGCCATCAAACCCTGCTCAAACTATGCTGTTGATAGAGAATATTTAGTTTTCAGTTTGTGGAAAGATGAAGACAAGTACTCCGAGCTCTCAATTTTATTTAGGCTTAATTGCAGATACCCCCCTTTGTACTCTAGGAGTTAACCACTTATTACCCTAAACTTTTAACACTTTGATTCTCTGATCCCAAAAACAAAGTTAATCTCTATGTTAAAGTGTTGCAGAGAGACCCTTATTTTCTTATCAGTGTTGATATTAATATCAAATAATTGAATAAAAGAAAAATGAGAAGCTCAGGGTGCATCTGCAATTAACCCTTGCATGCCTCTCATCTATATATTACATGCATTGGTGAACAATATCAAAGTGTAGAGACACGCTATGGAGATGGAGGGAAATGTGATGGTTAAGAGAAAGGGATGCATCAAGCTCACCAAAGGAGATTGGATAGTGAGAAGGAAAGGCAAAGGTGGTGTAATATCGATATCGAGGCGTCGACCGTCGGACCGGGAGAGGGAGGCCAACAGGCTACGGGAGCAGCGTCGCCGGAGGATCGCCAACAAAATATACTCCGGGCTCCGTGTGCATGGAGGGTTTCGCCTCCCGAAGCACCCGGACCGAAATGACATCCTCATTGCTCTATGTGAGCAGGCAGGGTATCAGGTTGAAGAAGATGGCTCTGTCTCTCGCAAGGTATGGACATATATCCTTCATTCTCTGTTCATATTTTTTTTAGGGTTAATTGAACATAGCCCCCTGTGGTATTGTTGTTTTGAACTTACTGGACCCTGTAATTTTATTGTTGCAGATAGATCCCCGGCTTAAGTTTTTATTAGCAATTTTGCCCTGAGATAGATTCACAAATTTCACTCAGGGAAATGTCCGCTAAATTTAACCCAGGGGTCTATCGGGAACAATGAAACTGCAGGAGTCGTAAGTTTGAAAAAGCGATACTGCAGGGTCTATGTGCAATTAACCCTACTTTTTATGGTCTTATAGAGATCTCAAAGACACTGCTTTGTTTTTCTGTGAACATAAGTTGAACTCCTTCGAAGAAACAAGAGAGAATGGAGACAAGAGAAGCTTGAAGGAGACTTCACTGAGCTATGAGATGGAAGTGCAACCAGAGTTGGAAGAAGAGGAGCTTTCACTTGATTTAACTCTGTCGTATAAATATATGTAAGAGATAAATGAAATGAAAGTTTCTCATTTCTATGACATAGTTCAATTATAACTTGTTAGTGCTGAAGCAATTTGATATGTGCTGTGTATGAAACAATATGATCTTGACTTGAGTCAGCAATGAATTTGGAAATTTTAAGATAGTAATTGTGTGAATATTGTGTTTATTCAAAAACTTAAACGCTACAACTCATCAACATAAAAATACTAAATACAACCATAATACTAGATGTAAGAAACATTTCCAAGAACAAATCAGGGAAAATGTAACCTCACATAAGAAGCCATTACTCTTCATTTTTCTCCAAAGTATCTTGTGCCGAAGTTTCGCTCACACCAGAGACGAGCTCTGCTTCAAATGACACTGAGGGTAGCCTCTCATAAACCCTAGAACCTAAAGGCAAAAGTTTCTTCTGCCCAACTCTCAAATTCTCGCTAAGTTTCTGATAGTTCCATCTCTGCTGAACATATACAATAGCAGCAAACACAATGGCAGTCACTGGAATAGCGATATCTCCAAACATTGAGTAGAAATCTAGGCTCGGGTTCACAAACTCATACTGTTCTGAGAAGTAAGGATTGAAAACTGGAGCTCTGATGTAATCATAAACATGTGGAAGAATTCTAACTATCGTGATGCCAAAATAATAGGCTTTTCGAAGAGGTTTACTGTCAATCTGCCATAAAAAGTTACCAATGATCTGAGGAAGGAGAAAAAAATCTTGAACAAGGCCAACATATTCCTCAAGTTGCATTCCCCATTCATGTAGTTTATGGCTATTTCCTCTTGAATCAATGTATGCTGCTGGCTTTATCGGTCTCTTAGAGGTATTAACACTGTGAACAATAATAACCACTAAAAACCCAATAAGATGAATAACAAAGCTAATGAGAAGAATTCTTTTATCATTTGGTACTCGCCATGGTTCTAATGGACTGCGAGTGAGTAATCTGATACGAGATTTCCATACTTTTTGGCCAAGCCTCAGTGTGAGAAGAAATGCAATTAGTACCATAATCTTTACAATATAGTCCACAACCTCAAACCACTGATTCTTCTCAAGCTCATAGGATGGAGTCTCATAAGGCTCGGATGAAATTCTTGCAAAGAGAGCCTCAGCTCCGGTGATCAACGGAATGCTGTAGCCTAGAGCTTGAACTCCAAGCATGACGAGAGATATAAAAGGGATTGAGCCTGTGTTTTCTCTTACATAGAACAATTGGCTCGATATGCAAGCAATCGCCAGTGACAATGTAAGAATACGAAGAGCACCCTCTACTCCTCTCCTAGAGAGTATATCTTCTCTCTGTTCCCTGTACAGAATTGGCAATGTCTGGAGCTTAATTTGGCTGAAATGGAGAGGATCATCCTCGGTCCTTTGGCTGGTGATCGACACCTTTGCTGTAGGATTCATGAGCCATCGCGCAGTTGTCGGTGGATACTCTATCTTCACTTCAATCAAACAATCAAGCCCATCTTCGAGATCCATGCTCTCAAAGAGAATTTTCCAAGAGGTCCGAACATCTCTGCAACCGATCAAATACATTTTTCCATCAACTGGATTATATAAGCCCTCAAGGTATAGAAGTGACACATTCTTGTAAGGCTCTCCAGAAAGAGTGAGCTCTGCCGACACATTGAGAAGCAGTTGCCTCTCAGTAGATGTATCCTCAGAAGGGGATTGAACAGATACGGATGAAATTGATTCGTTGTTGTATGCCCAATAATGCCCAAATAATGAACCAAGAGAGAGTAATTCCAGCTGTACAAATGGCTTCACCGTTCGTTCATTTGGTAATGGATCAGGAACTGCAGGAACATGAAGTGTGAGATCATCTGAGAGATTTGAGAGGTTGACTAATTCATCGCTATCTCCCCCCTTCTTCGGATAACTAAGAAGAGATTTCTTGATGGTACTCGCGAAATCAAAGGGCTCACTCCTGTCTAGAAAAGCACCAGCAAGCTTGATCTTTGAGTACTCGTACATACTAAGAGGCAAAATACCACCATACTTATTCCACATTTGCATAGGATGCACTGGCCTTTCAAATGACAAAGGGTAGTGTGATTCATTCAGCGTGTTGTTGATGTGTGAAATTTTTCCGAAGATGATATTTCTTTGGTTTATAGAGAAGGATAATGGAATATATAAACATATTCGAGAGTTGCATTTTGCATTGCTGAGCCCAAGGCAACCAACCATACAAAGCTGGCCAGCTGAAGAAACCCATATTCCTTCTGCCGAAAGAGTCATATTGCTAAGCCCTGTTCTTTGTGATGCCAAGAACTGACTCTCCCATGGAGGAATGGCTCTAAACACAGCAGAAACCCTAGCTGAGCTTATATTGCTTGGTCCACTCCTCCTCGGTTCACACCTCATATCTTGCATAATCAGCCCAACATTAGCAAACCCACCATCTGTTGCTTTAATCTCTCTCTCGGATGCAAAAGGCCCCAACTTGCTGCAATATTCATCGGTGGAATTACAGTTCCAGTTGGGCACAACATTGAAGACTTCTCCAGAGACAAACTGGTCAAGAATATCGCAGAATCCAACCCCTTTATAAATCTCAGACTGGGTATCACCATCAACAATATTGTCTCGATAAGGGTAAGGGCTACAAGCCTTTGCGACGATCTTTGCAGAACCAAACTCATAGTTTGTATATACACCAAATCGAGAAGAGAAATGGAGCTTATCGAAGAACTTGGTACTAGTCTTCTCATGGAGACTACTCATCTCGCCACTCACGCCTCTAGTGGTAAGTGTGAAGGTCTTCGGGTAACGAATAACAAGCAAAATGTGATCATCTTGCGAAAGAGAAGGTTGGAAATTGTTCTTTCCCAATTCCTTCACCCACGGCCATGGATCTCTAGAATCCTCATCGCGAGAAGGGAGCATTGCATTTCCAAGCAAACATAGAACTCTCTCGCCACCATTTTCCTCAGATTCAACATAGACTCCCTCAAATAGAATTCTAAGCTCAGAGCTCCCAGGCCAAATTCGGAATTCAGGGAAGAGATAATGACCTAAATCGGGAGCGGTGCCATTCCTAGAAATCCCTAGACCTAATGCACCACTAACATTGATGGAAATTTGTGAATGGGGCATTACATCGACATGAGTGAGCTGAAAGCTCGAAAGGTAGATAGGATTGGGATCACTGCCATTAAATGGCATCAAAGGAGCATCTCCAGAGTCTTGTCTCCAATCTCCTTTGTCAAAGGAAAGCTCTGGTTTGAATGAAGTAATTCTATTAGCATCAAACTTGATGTTGGATGCTGATGAGAGGATTGGTTTACAGGCTTTCTCCACCTCAGAGAATCGAGCATAGGTATGGATCATAGAAGGGTCTTCTTCTTCTATTGATGAAGAAATTGGTGTAGATTGGTACATTTGGTATGAGGATGTGAGTGTGAAGATCATGAACAAGTTAATTGCAGCAAAGTTCAGAGCTACAGGAATGATCCCCATTGCTCAATATTGTATGAACAGTTGCAAAATTAGCAATTAGGGTTCAATAACAAGAATTGGGTTTTGTGGGGAACTTGTAAACATGAGTAAAATTAGCAAGATTCCAGCTGATCACCCAAAATTTTGAGTACCCATTTGCTAAAGAAGTGAAAATGAACAAGACCCAGTTACAAAATAACTTAAAATTCCGTATATTGTAGATTTTAACAGAAATAGGAGCACATTAGAGGAGTGTGTAAATGAAGGGAGAATGGAAATGCTTACAGAAAATTTTCTTGTTCTGAATTCACCTTTTTGAGCGAAAGAAGAGGCTGGGATGAGAATCTCAGTGTTTTGGTAGTAAGATCTTGAGATTGGGAGGCTTATAGAAAAAGTATGGAAGATCTATCATCTATGGATGCTTCTCTATTGACTTCGGAGTAGACTTGACTGTGTGGGGAAAAGACCAAAGAGATTGAGAAAATGGGAATGGTTGAGGATCCCACTGATTTTTTGCGGGAATTACACATAGCGCCAGGGACAATTTTTCTTCCAAATTTTTTTTTAATTTTTTATTTTTATTTTTATTTTTATTTTATTTTATTTTTTTGGTTAGGGTAAAGGGAAACATTAGCAAGTCACGAGGATTCAATTCCAACCCAGCTACTGCTAAGTAAACTTTGAGTATGGGTTCTAACCGTCTATTCTCACACTCTAGGTTAGGATCGAATCATGGATCTAAGGGTGTTGGCAGTATTATCACTGTGTTTTCTAACTATATGCGCTACTAGGATTTTTTTTCCCATGTACCAAAGAATTATCTTATTATTTCACTTTTTTTCATGAAAACATATCAAAATTTTAATGAAAAAAATTGTATCAGCTCAATAAGAAATAATTTTTTAGCAAGTCTAGTGTAATGATTAGATGTAAGAACATGGATTTGCATCTGTTATTACCAGAAATATATGTTAATTGCAAACTAAATGTTTGTTTATCTGAAAAATTAGAAAACAGTTATAATTTTGAGACGAAATCCACTAATTTGATGGTGTGATATTAATTTTAATTTTTTTTTCAACTAATGAAAGCACTTATAGTAGTTGGCCAAATTGACTATAGCAAATACTACAATTCCTTCTCTTTTTTCCTACGAAATGAATATTGCAACTGTCTTGTTGCTAACAAAACATTGAAAATAAAAAGTTGACTGCAACATTTGTTGTTGTAGCTCTATTTTCTATCACCAAACAACCCTTATAAGTGAAATTAGATCAACATATTCTAATATACTATTTTTGACATTAGATCCAAAGCAATTATTTCTTACAAGAAAGGAAGTTAATTAGATGCCACATTGGTCAAGCTAGTTATGTTACGTGTGATCGTTCTTTTTGGGGCAATATTGACATTAGTGAGTAATGAAGGGTTAGCTAATAAATTGTATCAAGTGGGAATCAAGAGGGAAGAAAAAAGACTTTTGGAAAGCAAGATGAGCGGTCAAGGTGGCGGACTTGGCGATTGGAGGAATGGCTAGAGGAGCTCTTTAATGTCACGTGCAGTCACGTGGAGACTTGTTTATGTGTAAATAGTTTAACGCACCAACTTTGACCCGCACCCACATACAACCCTCTGGTGGAATATATATATCTTGTTGGTCTTCTGTCGGTAGTGCCAGATACTCAACTAACTGACCTACAAAATTTTCTAGGGAAAATTGTGTCTAGGCCCCAAAAGTTGAAACTACATGTGACCGGGCCCCTCCAATTATTGAATGTGTGGATCAGCCCAAACAATATGCTGATTTGTGTTTCGCCCTCCATCGCCACCATATAAAGTCGAGAAGTCGTATTTTGAAAAATCCAAAATGCCCTTCTCCTTCTTCCCGGACACGCATCTACTCAACCATTAATGGCGATCGATGGGGAAATTGAGGAAATCTCCTCCCTTTTTGACCGATCATGAGCAATAACTATATGCTTTTGCTCTTGAAAACTCTTCTTGTCCTAAAATTCTCGCCATTACTCCTTCGCCATTACTCCTTCTACCTTCCCTTCATAATGGTCGAGAAGGATATCATCTGCGTGGTCTCATCAGTGACAAAGCCGCTTTCTTAAAGATTAATTCAGAACCACCATGAAGGATATCAAATTTCATGCGCCGAGAGGTTAAAAATCCCATATGAGTCTTTATCTTTGTCATACAAGGATGAAGCAACATACGACAACCTCAATTTTCCCATTGAGAACGAAGGTGATCTGGCATCTATGATGGAGCATTGCCGCAATGTTGGGTTAAAAGAGATTCACGTGAAAGCTACTCAAGTAACAGAGGATTCTTTAATTATCTATGACGAGGAGCAAGATCTAGAAGACCAGCAAGATCTAGAAGACCAGTAAGTTCAATATTTATGACGTTACATGTTAAGTCAAAAGAGTTTTATGTTAAGTCTAATTTATTGCATGTTAACTGTAAGTCGTTACATGTTAAGTCAAAGACGTTACATGTTAGGTCTAATTTCCAGTTCTTGTTAAGTCTAATTTTCAGGTTATATCTAAATTCCAGTTGATGTTAAGTCTAATTTTATTTCATGTTAAGTCTAATTTTATTTCATGTTAAGTCTAATTTTCATGGTAACTCTAACTCCGGTTCATGTTAAGTCTAATTCCAATTGATGTTAACTCTAATTTTAGTTCATGTTAAGTCAAATTTTTAAGTAAAGTCTAATTTCAGTTCATGTTAATTCTAATTTGTCTTCGTGTTAAGTGTAATTTTTATTTCATGTTAAGTCTAATTTATTTCATGTTAAGTGTAATTCTACTTCATGTTAAGTCTAATTTATTTCATGTTAAGTCTAATTTTAGTTCATGTTAAGTCTAATTATATGATTAGTTTTGATTATTTGTTTCTATTCAAAACATTTACAAAGACAAAAATAAAGATTGCGTCACGGGCCGACATCTACTCCGATTCAGTTAGTCTTTCAAATAGGATTCCCAATGATAATCCTCTGCGGAAAATGTTATGATGATTGATGACATGATAAACAATACAAAGAGGATTCTGCTTGGTGGCACAATGCTTTAACCGAGGAGGGCAACGATTTGATGGGGCCAAAGAATTAAGATTAGCTTTGCAATACTATTCGTTTGCCAAAAATTTGAGTACGATTTTGAAAAGAATGAACCAAAGCGTATTCGAGTTTGTTGCGGTTTAAGAAAACCAAAAGTTGCCCGTGGATGTTATTTGCCTCTCCACCCAAAGATGAAAATAGACTTGAAATAAAAAGTTCGTGAACAATCACACTTGTGGTCAAGATGGCAATAATGCAGTCAACGTAGGGCCTCCCGATAATTCATTGCACCCAATTACAACCCATGTTAAAGGACCGGCCGAATATACTCTATTGATGTAAAGAAGGAGCTTTTAAGTTCTTTTGGGCTAAGGGTCGAGTATAGTAAGGTATGATGGGGTAAAGAAAGAGCACAAGAACAATTATACGGTGATGCTCATGAGTCCTATGATCAATTACGATGGTAAAGTATCTATCCTATACAAATTAATTTTATGAATGGAATGTAAGTCATTACACTGCATGTTAATTCTATTTTACTGCATGTTAATTCCATTTCACTGCATGTTAGTTCAATCTCACTGCCTGTTAATTCTATTTCATTGCTTGTTAATTCTATTCAACTGCATGTTAATTCAATCTTACTTCATGTTAATTCTATTCCATTGCATGTTAATGCTATTCAACTTCATGTTAATTCAATCTCACTTCGTTTTAATTCTATTCCATTGCATGTTAATTCTATTCCATTGCATGTTAATGCTATTACACTTCATGTTAATTCAATCTCACTTCATGTTAATTCTATTTTATCGCATGTTAATTCTATTTCATTGCTTGTTAATTCTATTTCATTGCTTGTTAATTCTATTCAACCGCATGTTAATTCAATCTTACTTCATGTTAATTCTATTCCATTGCATGTTAATGCTATTCAACTTCATGTTAATTCAATCTCACTTCGTTTTAATTCTATTCCATTGCATGTTAATGCTATTGAACTTCATGTTAATTCTATTTCACTGCAAATTAATTCTACTGCATTTCATGTTAGTTCTATTTATTCCAACTTGATTCCGTATGCTGTTAATTCTAGCTCTTTTTCTTAACATGAAATTTAGGTATGTAGAAAATGTTAAGGAGACAAATCCAGAAGCTATATTCATGTTGAACAAAATGAGGGAAGGTTTACAAGATTATTCATTTGCTATGCCACTTGCATAAATGGTTTTTTGCGTGGTTGTCGACCACTTATATTTTTGGATGGGACCTTTCAAAGATCGATTCAAAGGAATACTCCTCACACAGAGCATACGATGGAAATCGGGGATATTTCCACTAGCCTATTGCATATGCGATCAAGAAAATAACGTTAACCGAAGTGGTTCTTACAAGGTTTTATGTCAATACTCTATCTTTCTAGGCTATCTTTATACTTATTTTGAGTCATGTTAAGTATAATTTCATTTCATGCCTAACTTGTTTCGTGTTTATTCTAATTTCAAGATGTTAATTGCAAATTTTGACAGTTTGTGGTCTATACTCTATGAAAGGCCGATCCATACAATCCTCCACATCGCTAGTTATAATATCGGATGGATAAGGGAATCGAGAAGCCGTTAGAGAGTTTTTTCAGATGCTCTACACTCGGATGTGTTCTACATCTAGTGGAAAATTTCAGTCAAAATTGAAGGACTTGGGACTAAAGGCAAAGGATACTCAGATTCGGTAATCTATTACAATCACTTGTTACAAGTATACTAAAGCGAATGGAACGATTATATGGACGACATTGCCGATAAACTAAAGGGCATATAATATTGTCATGAACTACGCCCGCAGAACCGGCAAACGCTGCACTTTCCCCGAATTAGGTAGAGTATAAGCAATATAATGTTAATTGTATGATGAAGTAAAAATCCATCGCATGTTAATTCTATTTCATTGCTTGTTAATTCTATTTCATTGCTTGTTAATTCTATTTCACTACATGTTAATTCTATTCAACCGCATGTTAAATCAATCTCACTTCATGTTAATTCTATTCCATTGCATGTTAATTCTATTCCATTGCATGTTAATGCTATTACACTTCATGTTAACTCTATTCTACTCCATGTTAAATCTATTTTAATTCATGTTAATTCTATTCAACCGCATGTTAATTCTATTTCTTTGCATGTTAATTCTATTTCACCGCAAATTAATTCTACCGCATTTCATGTTAGTTCTATTTATTCCAACTTGATTCCGTGATGTCGTTAATTCTAGCTCTTTTTCTTAACATGAAATTTAGGTATGTAGAAAATGTTAAGGAGACAAATCCAGAAGCTATATTCATGTTGAACAAAATGAGGGAAGGTTTACAAGATTATTCATTTGCTATGCCACTTGCATAAATGGTTTTTGCGTGGTTGTCGACCACTTATATTTTTGGATGGGACCTTTCAAAGATCGATTCAAAGGAATACTCCTCACACAGAGCATACGATGGAAATCGGGGATATTTCCACTAGCCTATTGCATATGCGATCAAGAAAATAACGTTAACCGAAGTGGTTCTTACAAGGTTTTATGTCAATACTCTATCTTTCTAGGCTATCTTTATACTTATTTTGAGTCATGTTAAGTATAATTTCATTTCATGCCTAACTTGTTTCGTGTTTATTCTAATTTCAAGATGTTAATTGCAAATTTTGACAGTTTGTGGTCTATACTCTATGAAAGGCCGATCCATACAATCCTCCACATCGCTAGTTATAATATCGGATGGATAAGGGAATCGAGAAGCCGTTAGAGAGTTTTTTCAGATGCTCTACACTCGGATGTGTTCTACATCTAGTGGAAAATTTCAGTCAAAATTGAAGGACTTGGGACTAAAGGCAAAGGATACTCAGATTCGGTAATCTATTACAATCGCCTTGTTACAAGTATACTAAAGCGAATGGAACGATTATATGGACGACATTGCCGATAAACGAAAGGGCATATAATATTGTCATGAACTACGCCCGCAGAACCGGCAAACGCTGCACTTTCCGAATTAGGTAGAGTATAAGCAATATAATGTTAATTGTATGATGAAGTAAAAATCCATCGCATGTTAATTCTATTTCTGTGCTTGTTAATTCTATTTCACTGCCTGTTAATTCTATTTCACTACATGTTGTAGACAGTCAAAAAATCCTCTAGGCGAGGGTCACGAGCACCCTAGTTGTTAAAGCTTCAAGGCGAGGCTCACCGATAGGGCGGCCGACCATACAAACTTCAAAACGAGACTTACAGGCTCGACCTCAATACGAGGTTCGCACGAGGAGCGGAGTTCAATCGTAACACGAGGCTAGCACGAAACGAAGCTCAACAAATATATGATGAGATTCGCCTCAACACTTAAGTTTGACGAGGCTCACTTACGCACTCAAAGTTTAACGAGGCTCACTTACAAGATCAAAGTTTGACGAGGCTCACTTACAAGATCAAAGTTTGACGAGGCTCGCCACAACATCAAAGTTTACGGTTCTCCATTCGACGAGGTTCGCCAAGCGCTGAAGCCCTCTTGTCGACGAGGTTCGCCTACGCAATGAACCTCGCCATTCAACCGAGGTTCGCTTAGAGCAATGAACTTCGCCATTCAACCGAGGTTCGCTTAGAGCAATGAACTTCGCCATTCAACCGAGGTTCGCTTAGAGCAATGAACTTCGCCATTCAACCGAGGTTCGCCACGCAATGAACCTCGCTATTCAACCGAGGTTCGCTTACAAAGAATGAACTCGCCATTCAACCGAGGTTCGCCACAAGAATGAACCACGCCATTCAACCGGTTCTATAGCGGTGAACCTCAACATTCATCTAAGGTTCGCCTACGGTGAACCTCGACATTTATACGAGGTTTTACGCCAGCGAACCTCGACATTCAACTGAAGTTAAGCCCTTGTGGCTTCGCCATCCAACCATTTCATATAAGGTTAGCCTGTGGCTTCGCCATCCAACCATTTCATATAAGGTTCGCCTACAGCAGCGAAGCTTACCATCCAACCATTTCATCCGAGGTTCATCTACAGCAGCGAAGCTCGCTATCCAACCAAAATGCATAAATGCATCCAGCCGAGGTTCGCCAAGCAGCGAAGCTCGTTAGCAAACCGGTTCACCCAAGTAGCTTAACCTCGCCATTCAATCAAGGTTCAGCTGGCCAATGAAGAGCGAAGCTCGTCATCTAACGAAGCTCGCAGCTCGCCATAACAGCAAAGCCAACGGCCACGAAGGCCACGAAAGCCACGATAACCACGTGGGTTAAATGGTGGGCATCAGTTATGCCCACTAACCCACGTTTCCACAATTCTAGCATGATAGTTACATGCTTAAAGCCCAATAAATAGCCGTGAGCAGCTATGAGGAAGGGGCTTTTGGAACTTTTGGAAAACCCAGCACTTGCACGCAAGAGAGATCGAATTCTTCATCAATCATCAACAACTTTGTTCTGATCGTCAACGGAAAGCGGATCTCTACGTGAGCATTGAGTGAAGCCTTCTTTCGCCACCAAGAACCCATACAAAAGAGGAGTCAAATCTATCTCCTCTTCCTCTGTAATCGAGAGTGTGTGATTGTAATTTCTTTTCAAAGTCAATCAAACAAAACTTTTTCGACTCTACACATGTTAATTCTATTCAACTGCATGTTAAATCAATCTCACTTCATGTTAATTCTATTCCATTGCATGTTAATGCTATTACACTTCATGTTAATTCTACTCCACTTCATGTTAACTCTATTCTACTCCATGTTAAATCTATTTTAATTCATGTTAATTCTATTCCACTGCATGTTAATTCTATTTCTTTGCATGTTAATTCTATTTCACGGCATGTTAATTGTTTCAGATATGGTCACGTGGCATCTAATGTCGCTGAGTCCTTCAACAAATGGATACACGAGGCTAGAACGCTAAGGATATTACAGCTGGTAGAACACATACGAAAGCAAATTATGGTCCGAATGAATGATCGACGAGGCATGGCTAAAAATTGGAATTCATTTCTTTGTCCTAAAGCTGAGCTTGTCCTTAAAGAGAACATGGATAATGCCCGCGCATTGGATGTGCGTCAATCACATAGAGGATTATTTGAGGTACAATCCCATAGAACTTGTCAAGTGGATCTGGACAAAAACACATGCACATGCCGTGTGTGGGATATAACTCGTATCCCTTGTAAACATGCATGCTGCCATAATGTTTATGAAGAGAGATGTTTACCGCTTCGCGATTCGCTTATGACGGTTGAAGCTTTTAAAAAGCTACGAGCCAATTCTTTACCCCATCGATTCACGAGAAGCGTGGCGTGCCGTGATGAGATCCGATTTTACCACCACTAACAACAAAAGGAAAGGAGAAATAAAACAAGGCGGATCAACAACGAACGATTTACACACGGCCAAGAAATGCTCTCGATGCCATATGGAAGGTCATAACCGTAAAACATGCAACGAACCTATTGCGATTAAGTGTGTTATATCTTTGTAAAGTTATTTGCTTGTATAGTTCTGAGACTAAGTTTTTTTAAGTTAGTAAGCAATTTCATGGTGGAAGCAATTTCTTTGCTATGTATGATACTTAAAGTTAGTGTTAATATTTTCCGTAAATGTAAATCCTAATTTCCATTTCATGTTAAGTCTAATTCACTTCATGTTAATTCTATTTAGCTTCATGTTAAGTCTAATTCACTTCATGTTAATTCTATTTAGCTTCATGTTAAGTCTAATTCACTTCATGTTAATTCTATTTAGCTTCATGTTAAGTCTAATTCCAGTTCATGTTATGTCTACTACTGTTCATGATAAGTCAAAGTGCTGTTCATGTTAAGTCTAATAAATTCAAAGAAGTCCAATATCTCCAATTGAATTATGACAACAACGAAACTTTCCAATTGGGTAGTAAATGTTGATAAGACTAATGTCAATCACGGAGCTTCCCAATTGAATTCTATTAACCACTTTTTACAAGTAGTATTTAGAACTGAGGCCAACTAAAGTTGCATTGAATGGTTTCAACCACTTTGTGTTAAAACCTCAAGAAAGCATCTTCTTCCCAAAGAAATCGTCTTTGCGATCTTGAGGGAAAGAAAGTAAGGTATGTCTCATGTTAATTGTTCTGCACATGCTAATGATTACGTAATTGGAGTCATTAACTATTTTCATATGAGCGACCATAAAGCTATTGAACATGAGTCGTAGAGCAAGAAGCCCTTCTCGGAACATCGATGCTCGTGAAACTATCTGAATTTTTTGAACTTGATGTTTATATGGATTTAATCTTGTAACATGAAAACCCTCAAATACCTCATCCTTAATTTGCAGCAGCGTCGACGGCTAAACCTTGCTGCTGACGATGAGTACAGCGTCAAAGAACAGGAGGAGGAGGAACTGCAAGAGCAAATCGTTAAAGTTCAGCAAGACCTACGCAATGGACTACTCAACTGTCGCCATCAAGACGGTTCATGGAGATGTCCATTTTGCATCAACCGGAAGATAAAGAGGTGGACTAAGCAAAGAACTAAAACAAAGACGCATATGGCATGGGTACCGGGATTGTCAAAGAAAAAGATGGAAGTTATCGCAAACCACCGGCACGGAGAAATTCCTAGAGTAGGAATAGAATAAATGGAGGGTCAGAAGATATTTTGTGTAATTGATGTAGGATTTTGTGAACTGAACTTTCTCTTGTATCTTTTCGCTACTGTAACTTTCTAAGGCTGATCGTCAATTCATATATTTCAGTTCTTGTTAATTCTATACAACTACATGTTAATTCCACTTCCTTTGCATGTTAATTCTATTTTATTTCATGTTAATTCAATTTTAGTTCATGTTAATTCTATTACACATCATGTTAATTCTATTACACATCATGTTAATTCTATTTCATTTCATGTTAATTCTATTACACATCATGTTAATTCAAATATACATCATGTTAATTCTATTTCATTTCATGTTAATTCTATTACACATCACGTTAATTCAAATACACTTCATGTTATTTCTATTACACAAAGATGTTAATTCTATACACATCATGTTAATTCTACAATTGTATGTGAACTGAACAATCTCTTCTACGATTATACCAAACCGTAATTATATACATATATATTCATAAACTCGTGTCATCTTCGTAGTGTTCCATTTTTCTCTCTTTTTCCGTCCTTCTATTAGTAATTCTGCGGCAAGTCTAGCCCGCGATAACGCCACCGCTCACCTTCAGAGTCACGCGGATTGTCGGCGACCATCAATTATTGCCGAATATAATGGTAGCGAATACACCACGGTCATAGGCGCAGCGTGAGCATATAAATTTAGTTTAGTGTTTACGTTATTCCTTTAGAAATTTATCATGTATTTAAGCATGATACTAACCTCCCAACTTGTTCTTAGCATTTGATGGCTTCATATCGAATTTTCTACGCATCTACAATCTTAAAATCATTTGCCCAAGAGTCAAAATATGTTATGATTTTATTTACAGGAGCCTTATAATGGTCGTGGGAGCCGAACTATAATGTCTCACGACCCTTTCATCCTCATTCAAAAGGACTTCAACTAGATGCGGTGATCGTCACGACCAAAGGAATCAATAGACGCCGATGCGAGGGTCAGATATTTTTCAAGATAATTTATAAACATCATGTAAAATTAGGCGATCGTAGAGTGAATGTTGTAATCAAGTAAAATGAGTTAACATGAATTAGACTTAACATGAAATGAAATTAGAGATAGCGTGAAAATTAGAATTAACATGAGCCGAAATAGGCTTAACATGAAAATTGGGGCTAACATGAACTGAAAATTAGACTTAACGAGAACTGCAATTTAGAATTAACATGAACTGGCAATAGACTTAACATGAAAATTTGGCTTAACATGATATGGAATTAGACTTAACATGATATGGAAATAGAATTAACATGAAAAGTAGACTTAACATGATCTGAAAAATAGAATTCACATGAGATGGGAATAGGCTTAACATGAAAATTAGACTTAACATGATCTGAAATTAGACTTCACCTGATATGAAATTAGACTTAACATGAACTTCAATTAGAATTAACAGGAACTGAAATACTTACACAAAAGAACACTGACACCAGGCCATATTTTTTGTCATAGGCTTCTTGCTGAAGCCTATCTAACACTGCTTCTTCCATCTGTAATGAACCTGGAAATTAGCATTCATTATAAATAAGGCTCATTCAATTTAGAAATTTAGAATCTTACTTTGTCGTCAAGCCGACCACCACGAAGCAAGTATAGCAGCTCATGTCTGTTCATGCTGCTGTTAGCTGTTTCGATAACATCATACCTCCTGAAAAAGTGGGAATTATCATTTACCAGAAAACATATACACGCACATATATTGAGTTAACATATATAGTGCAAAAACAAAAATTAATTAATTAATGGAAACTTACCTATGACACCTTAGAGAGCAAAAATGTGTTAGAAATTTATTCTCTGTTGGGTTGAGTCTGGAGGATATCCAAGGTGGTATCCTAAAATTGTGCAAGAATGTCCCTGCGCTATCAAGAATGCGTACGCTAAACCCTGAAGGATCTGGAATCCCTGCATTTAACTCTTTCAACAGAGATTCCTCATCCTTAGTCATTAAGTTCATCTTCAACACATCCCACTTGATATCTTGATTGTTGAAGTAATCTTTGATGGGTGGGCTCTTAAGATCAGGGACAATCACTACCTCTTCAATTACAGATTTTTCTTGCTTCTTCTTTCCCTCTGTGTAAGGGGTCCTAACGTCTTTGCGATCTCTTAGCTCTTACGCTGGTGCCCTAATTTTCATGGGCATAGCCTTCTTTGTGGCTACCTTCTTTCCTTTCTTTTGCATAGCACTCGTTAGGGCCTCCACAATGTCATCAACCTGCTTAATCACATCTTTATTTATAATTTCCTCCTCAATATTTTCCTCATTTTCTCCTCTACTCCTTTATTTACAGTTTCCTCTCCATCTTTATTTAGGATATCCTCCTCAATTTTTCCTCAATTTTCTCCTCTACTCCTTTATTCTGAGTTTCCTCTACATCTTTATCTACAATAGCCTCCTCAATCTTATTCTCAATCTTCTCCTCTATTCCTTTATGCACAATTTCCTTAGCATCGTAAAATAATCTACAACACTTGCTCTTTCTTCAAATTGATCTTCCTCTTCCTCCTCGACTTCATTCGGTTTCCCCTCATTGGGGACTTCATCATCAACTTTTTCCTTCATAGTTGGTTCCTCTTGACTTTTTCCCTCATGGGTCTTCCTCAACCTTATTCTTCATGGAATCTTCATCCATAAGGTCATCTTCATCCTCTCCCTTCTCGAATCACGTACAATGCTTGGGAGAATGGTGTTCCTCTTCATCTACCCGTGGCGCAACTTACTTATTTTGGTAAATTCTTCTTAACTCTTTCCTTCAAGACCTCCGGTCTATAACATCACCACTTCTTCCTAAAATTCCAATATTCCGTTGAGTCTTCTAATCTCAACCATAAATACTGACAATATGTACTCTTCCCGCTTTGTCACACCGAGTAATCGTCTGCAAAATTTAGCGAATTTCTCCAAAACATCGGTTGTTTCTCAATAGTGAGCCTCCACCTCCTCTTCCTTTTAAAAGCATCGTCCGGATGCTTTGCAATGATCTGAGATTTTAAGAGATTAATAGAAATTACTATTAGATTTAACTTGAAATACATAACATGAACGGAAATTAGACTTAACATGAACTAGAAATTAAACTTACATAGCCTATTGAGTTCTTCTTGGCTTCCTCAATTTTCGCTTTCTCGACCTCTTTACGCTTGACAGAACTGAAAGTAGGATTAACAAGTATTAAAATTGGACTTAACTAAAATTTAAACTTAACATGAACTGAAAATAGGCCTAACATTAATATTTGACTTAACATGGTGAAAATTAGACTTAACATGAGCTGGAATTTAGACTTAACATGAAATGGAATAGGCTTAACGTGAAAAATAGACTTAACATGAACCGAAAATTAGACTTAACATGGTAGAATTTAGACTTAACATGAAATGGAATAGGCTTAACGTGAAAAATAGACTTAACATGAACTGAAAATTAGACTTAACATGGTAGAATTTAGACTTAACATGAAATGGAATAGGCTTAACGTGAAAAATAGACTTAACATGAACGGAAATTAGACTTAACATGAGCTGGAATTTAGACTTAACATGGTGGAATAGGCTTAACACGAAAAATAGACTTAACATGAACATCAATTAGACTTAACATGGTGGAATTTAGACTTAACATGAAATGGAAAAATAGACTTAACATGAACTGAAAATTAGACTTAACATGAACTGGAATTTAGACTTAACATGAACTGGAATAGGCTTAACACGAAAAATAGACTTAACATGAACGGAAATTAGACTTAACATGAAAATTAGACTTAACATGAACTGAAAATTATACTTAACATGAAATGAAAATTAGACTTAACATGAAATAAGACTTAACAGAAAACTTACATGGCCTATGGAGTCATTCTTCTCTGCTCCATCATTCTTCGCCTTTAATCTTAATCGGCAGCTTGGGCTTGAAATCTTTCCTCGTGGGGGGGTTTGGGAGAGATGGCCCAACTTTCACAATAGGCTTCTCTAGATGCATTATTGAAGCCGCTTTTGCCTTTGCTTTAATTGTCCCTTCCTAAAAGAGCCGACTTTTCCCCGTGAGACCCAATTTGTCATTGGGTAGGCATCCTTCAGTGGCATATCTCCTTATGTCGGTCATCTCATAGTACCAAAGCTGTAAGTAATACATTCACCATTCCAACTATGATCAGATCATATTCACCATTAACCTTAAAACATTAAAATAACTAGACTTAACATGAAAGTAATTAGGATTAACATGAACTAAATTAGACTTAACATGAATCAAATTAGACTTAACATGAAAGGCCTAACACTTCACAAGAAGCAATGCACGCTTAGTAGAAAATTAAATAGACTTAACATGGAACTTACGGTATCGATGGCATGCATCCGGGGATATATGCAACCCCGGCTTCTTCAAACCTTCGAGCAACATTTATGCCTCTAATAATTTCTTTATAAATGAAGTCACCCCATGCGACTTTGTTCACCCTCTCAATGCTATCCGTGATACTTCAAGACTATTCTAGGAAACCATCCCCGCTTCGGGCACCATATCATCGAAAGCACCGATAAAGAATTTGCGGAGAACAAAGTCTTGGATATCCTTCTCTTCGTTGATTCCACTAGACTTTCTAGCGGATCTTCAACATATCTTCTCATGCTAATGTCGACTTTTCTTTTTTTCCGCCTTGTCATCTTTAAAAGTTTAGAAAAATATTGCACCCACATTCTCGCACTTGAGTCCCTATTCTTCAAAATAATCTCACCGTAAATTAGAAATAAAGTATGATTACGGACCCAATCCACGTCAAAATTAATAACTTTCTTTTCCCCAGAATATGCATCAGGGATAGAAAATGTTCGTTTATCAGCCACGTAAAAACTCAATACGTGCTCAAGTGTTTTACGATCAAGTGCAGGAGCACCAAATTGTATATAGTGCTCAAATGTGGATCCACAATAGGCATCCATTGCCATTGACGAATCTTTGGGCCAAGCCGATTCATAAAATCACAATAAGCTCAATAACGGCAGTTGGCCTAATATCTCCAACAGCCGCCTCACCAACTATTTTCCTGAAAATAAATTCAAATGTAAGCGTTTAATTAGACTTAACATGAACTTAACTTAGACTTAACATGAATCAAATTGGACTTAACACGAACTAAATTAGACTTAACACGAATAAAGTTAGAATTAACATGAAAAATAGACTTACCATGAAAAGACATTAGACTAGCCATGACACGAAATTAGACTTAACATGAACCTAGTTTAGACTTAACATGAAACCGACCTAACATGAAACCAATTAGACTTAACACAAACAAAATTGGAATTAACATGAAAAATAGACTTAACATGAAATGAAAATTAGACTTAACATGAAATGAAAATTAGACTTAACACGATTTAGGTTTGACTTAACATGAACTTCTTTACTTAATTAAATTGGACTTAACATGAAACACAAATCGGTTAACTCTCACGTATAGGATTAGAATTAACATGAAACTTCGGTTTGGATAACATCCAAAGGGTTAAGTTCTTTAATTAGATTTTTCCTAGCACTTACTTCTTTTGGGGTTGGAATCATCCCTTCTTGTCTTCTCTTCGGCCTCGACCTCGTGGTTAGCCCTTTGCATTACCAATGTGGTCTTCGACGCTTCCTCGCTGCCTTTCCCGGATGATTCAAGGCGTCGGTGAGCGCTGTGATTTCGCTTCATCTTTCTCCTTCGTCCGCCACTTAATTTCGACTTCAAATCGTTAACCGAGGCTTCCTTCGACGATATTTTCCTACGAGAGCGAAAACCCTAGATCGAAATTAGAGATGTTTGGGATTTTCCTGGTCACGAACAGCTTGAAGGCCAAGAGGAGAGAGAGAGTACTTGAGTGGAAGGGGAGGCGCTGTTACCGAAGTTCGGTCACGTCGAGGGTAGGATAGTAACTTCAGGTGCTATCTTTCTCTCTCTGCTCACATGGCAAGATTTTTGGGGCCTGGACACAAATACGGACTGTATTTGGGGCCGAAACACATGGCCCAAAATACAGAGGGCCCGGTCACATGGGCTTCCCATTTTTGGGGCTTGGACACAATTTTCCCAATTTTCTATCTGGACCAGGAGTCACCTGGTGGATGGATCGGACTAGCAGACTCGCATCTGGAGTCAAAATGGTCAATTCTCGGTTATATATATGTACACGCTAGAGTGATGTGTGGGATCTGAGATGCAAGCTAACAGGGAGGTGAATAGAGTTAGCTTACTGTTTTTTCGATAAATACAAAATATGCAGCGGAAATGAAATAATAATAACAAAACAATAAGCAATGCAATAATCACAGGAATAATCACAATCAGAACACACGAGATTTTATAGTGGTTCGGATAACCAATACTACATCCATTCTTCCTTCTCACGAATGGGCTTCTTCACTCTGTGAAAGTTTTTTGAATCACACACCTGATTCAATAGGATTACAAGACCAAAACCCTAGTTTCTCCCAAACTAATCGTATAACCTAAATTCTTCACACATGAGTATCTCTAGCCCTAGTTAGTGACCAATTCCTCAATTAACTTCGGCTTGAGTGCGCTGTAAACATTCAATTCACCCCGACTTGAGTATGCCATGAAAATAAGTTTAATACAAAGAATTAAATATCAAATAAGCACAACTAGAATGATCTTACAGCCCTTAATTTGATTTTACAAACCATTCTTCAAATCATAATAGCGAAGCTCTGAGAAGAACAGAGATGAGGATGAAGTCCAAGTGCAGCACTCCTCGAAGGTTGACGCTCAGATGATAAAGAACAACGTCGATGATATTTTCTAAAAAGCCTAAGCAAGATTCTTTCTCCTAGGTTGAAACCTTAGGGCGCTCTCTCTCTCTCTCTCTCTCTCTCATTCATTTAGGCTAGTTTTTTCCCTCTCTAATTTAAGCTAGGAACTTCTTATGAAAAACGTGAGGAAAGAGACTATATACCCCTACCAATGAATGGCTAAGATTAAATCCATAAATAGATTATACAACATCTCAAATATATATTAGACCAATATGAAAGTTTGTTATTCAACAAGCTAAGTCGATTGCACGGACATGGTCCTAACATGATGGATGGTTGCGATGTCCTATGGCACGTTTTATTTGGAACGCAAAGGTCCATTTTAAAGTAAGAGCGATTTTCTAGTTATCTACAAAAATTGGTATACTTACTTCGAATAATCTTTGAAAGCGTAATTAGTAAGGTCCTAATATTTTCCCTCTTTGCAGGTGTGTCGAGAATTGAATCAACAGAGTGTGTTCTACTTAATTTTCTGTCATTTTAGTAGGGTTGTGTGAAAGTTCTTCTAATCCATCTATGGGTTTAACCAACACCCTTTTTCATATGTTGACGTTTGGCCTGTTTGTCACCGTTCACGTGCACAGAGATATAGGTTTTTGGGCTTTTAAGAGGGTGTTTGGGAGGGCTTAATTTTTTAAGCTTATAAGTTATGCTAGCTTTTAGTGGCTTTTGGCTTTTATGATAAAAATGTTATGAAAATTATTTGGATAGAATAGTAATTTTTTTGGTCAAACCTAGCTTATTTAGGTGAGCTTATAAGCTAGTTTTTGAAAAGTCGGGTATACCAAATTTTCAAAATGAGGCTTATAAGTTAACTTATTTGATATTTTACCAAACAGGTAGATATGGAAAAGCTAGCTTAAAAGCTAGTTTGACCAAAAAATAAGCCCCCCAAACACCCTCTAAATGTGTTGCTATTTCTTAGTTTTTTTGGAATAAGCGGCAAAAAAAAAAAGAATTTTTAACAATATGTCATGTGCCTACTCTCAAGTTCTTCATAGGTGCATGCATCTCTAATATCTATTTATGGTATTTCAAGCTGTTAAACGCTCACAAAGGAATGGCATTGGTCCGATACTGTAGACGGGTAAAATATCGAACCTTTCAACCAAGCATCCTATGACGTTACAAGGAGACCTGCGGGGGTATAATGGTCATTCTAAAGTCATCACAAGGGTTCAACATGACAAGATGGATCCAAAAGGGGCCAAGGGAGTAAAGTCATGATCCCCTGGATGTATAAAGCATAGCGAGAATCAGATCAAAACTCGCCTAAAAATAAACTAAGGCACGTTTACGCGTGACTAAGAACACGCAGTGCTAAAGTCACGTTGGACTAGGGTTTACGTGGTGCTAGACTCACGTAAGGTTAGCGACGCATAATCTTTCCGCCAAACTGACAGTCGAACTGATAGACAAAACTGCAGCATATATATCAGAGGTGTCAGAGCGCTACAAGACAAAATCTATGTACAAAGTTCACAAGCGACTACAAAATCAACCAATGAAAGAGTTTATGGGGCACTACTAACCCTGTGAACGACAAAATCTACGAGAGTTGTTGAGAAAGGAAGTCGCATAGCTATCCATTCGGCACTCGTACACTGAAAAGCTACCATACTAGCTCGCGTAATAGTAACGGCGCGTAAACCCACTAAAATCGTGTAAATAGTAGTTTTTCTATAAATAGAGGCCCTTAGCCCACATCTAAAGAGCTCCAAGTTGGTTCTAAGGCTCCAAACTTCTAAAAAAATCTCCTATCCCTTCTCACCTAAGGTTAGAGCGCTCCTTCACTCCAATGGGGCTGCTCCTGCTCTTTAGCGGGGCTGCTCCTGCTCTTTGGGTTCTCTTCTGTCCTTTGAGCGACATACTCCCTCTTCGTTGGAGTTCACTCATCGACCTACTACATTTCCGTCGAGGTTTGCTCATTAGGGTTCCTTTCACCCGAGAGCTACTACTACTCCTCAAGGAGTTCTATCCTCTCATAGGGTTCTACAGTACAACCGAGAGCGATTACTCCCTTAGTTGAAGCTATCTTCTTCCTACATTAGGGTTTGCAAACAAACCCAAGTACGAAAAAGAACAAATTTTGGTCTTCGTCACTTGAGATCAAGCTACTTTTTCTCCAAGGCGCGAGCTTCACCTAGGAATGACGTCAACACCTTCCACCTCGTCATATAGTCCACGGAAATCCCGATCTATCTCGATCAGCACACGGTCAAGAATCCACCAAAATAAAAAAAAGGAGTAAGCAGACGGATCCCTTCTCTACTCGTTGGAAGCCCAAATCGCGAGGATGTCCACATCGCCCAATTTGCGCGGAAAACAAAAATGTTTAGGACTTAGAAGGAGGATTCTGAGTTGGATCCGGAGACATATATAATATTAACTTAGCAATTTGAGGGATCAGTGATCAATGTTGCTCCATACAACCTCCTTAGTCAGTCTACTATATACTCCATAGAACATTGTCTGGAGATCCAAGATCCCATCTCTTTTCTCTTAAATTTTGTAATACATTAGAAAGATAATAAAATCAATATCTCTCTGCATTTGACTTCTGATGTCTATTTAATTCTTTACTTTCTACTAATTAGGGGTTTCTTTTAATAAGAGTAATTAACATGAAGAAATAAATTTCAGGAAGCATGCACCTCACAACCTTTTTACAAATAAAGTGATACTAATATGTATCTAAGGAATAAATATTTAGGGATTGCTCTACGCTCCTTGAGACTGGTGATATGGCTTGGTCAAGAAGAGATTAGCCTACCCAAATATTATTTCTCCTTTGATGGATACTAGCACCACTTTGAATTTTTTTTATAAAATATACACGTTGGGCATTCTGACACTTACAGAGACACATATAGTATCAACTTAAAATTTTGAGGGTATGATTAGTGTTACTTGTTTGTGCCTCGCCACGAAGCGAGACACTTGTTTGTGCCTCGCCACGAAGCGAGACACTTGTTTGTGCCTCGCCACGAAGCGAGACACTTGTTTGTGCCTCACCACGGCGAGACACTTGTTTGTGCCTCACCACGGCGAGACACTTGGTTGTGCCTCGCCACGAAGCGAGACACTTGTTTGTGCCTCGCCACGAAGCGAGACACTTGTTTGTGCCTCGCCACGAAGCGAGACACTTGTTTGTGCCTCGCCACGAAGCGAGACACTTGTTTGTGCCTCGCCACGAAGCGAGACACTTGTTTGTGCCTCGCCACGAAGCGAGACACTTGTTTGTGCCTCGCCACGAAGCGAGACACTTGTTTGTGCCTCGCCACGAAGCGAGACACTTGTTTGTGCCTCGCCACGAAGCGAGACACTTGTTTGTGCCTCACCACGGCGAGACACTTGTTTGTGCCTCGCCACGAAGCGAGACACTTGTTTGTGCCTCGCCACGAAGCGAGACACTTGTTTGTGCCTCGCCACGAAGCGAGACACTTGTTTGTGCCTCGCCACGAAGCGAGACACTTGTTTGTGCCTCACCACGAAGCGAGACACTTGTTTGTGCCTCGCCACGAAGCGAGACACTTGTTTGTGCCTCGCCACGAAGCGAGACACTTGTTTGTGCCTCGCCACGAAGCGAGACACTTGTTTGTGCCTCGCCACGAAGCAGACACTTGTTTGTGCCTCGCCACGAAGCGAGACACTTGTTTGTGCCTCGCCACGAAGCGAGACACTTGTTTGTGCCTCGCCACGAAGCAGACACTTGTTTGTGCCTCACCACGGCGAGACACTTGGTTGTGCCTCGCCACGAAGCAGACACTTGTTTGTGCCTCGCCACGAAGCAGACACTTGTTTGTGCCTCGCCACGAAGCAGACACTTGTTTGTGCCTCGCCACGAAGCAGACACTTGTTTGTGCCTCGCCACGAAGCAGACACTTGTTTGTGCCTCGCCACGAAGCAGACACTTGTTTGTGCCTCGCCACGAAGCGAGACACTTGTTTGTGCCTCGCCACGAAGCAGACACTTGTTTGTGCCTCGCCACGAAGCAGACACTTGTTTGTGCCTCGCCACGAAGCGAGACACTTGTTTGTGCCTCGCCACGAAGCAGACACTTGTTTGTGCCTCACCACGGCGAGACACTTGTTTGTGCCTCGCCACGAAGCAGACACTTGTTTGTGCCTCGCCACGAAGCGAGACACTTGTTTGTGCCTCGCCACGAAGCGAGACACTTGTTTGTGCCTCGCCACGAAGCAGACACTTGTTTGTGCCTCGCCACGAAGCAGACACTTGTTTGTGCCTCGCCACGAAGCAGACACTTGTTTGTGCCTCACCACGAAGCGAGACACTTGTTTGTGCCTCGCCACGAAGCAGACACTTGTTTGTGCCTCGCCACGAAGCGAGACACTTGTTTGTGCCTCGCCACGAAGCAGACACTTGTTTGTGCCTCGCCACGAAGCGAGACACTTGTTTGTGCCTCGCCACGAAGCAGACACTTGTTTGTGCCTCACCACGGCGAGACACTTGTTTGTGCCTCGCCACGAAGCAGACACTTGTTTGTGCCTCGCCACGAAGCAGACACTTGTTTGTGCCTCGCCACGAAGCAGACACTTGTTTGTGCCTCGCCACGAAGCGAGACACTTGTTTGTGCCTCGCCACGAAGCAGACACTTGTTTGTGCCTCGCCACGAAGCAGACACTTGTTTGTGCCTCGCCACGAAGCAGACACTTGTTTGTGCCTCACCACGGCGAGACACTTGGTTGTGCCTCGCCACGAAGCAGACACTTGTTTGTGCCTCGCCACGAAGCGAGACACTTGTTTGTGCCTCACCACGGCGAGACACCTTGATGTGTCTCGCTATAGCAGACATTTACTTGTGTTCGCCAAAGGCGACACCCGTAATACTTGAAACGAGCTCTTGAAGGGTCTAAATCAATGCCGATGGGGCCCACTTGACTTTATCAACGCAGAGACGCTCGATACTTTAATGGGTGGTTACCGCGAAAATCGCCCACTAGGCGTGATTTTAGGGCATTTAATCGCGCCTAAAAAGCAGCCAAACCGCTACAACAGATGGAGGGATTTACACCGCCTCGCTAGTTAGCGAGGCAGTGCCCATATTGCCTCGCCGCCAACAGGTAGCCGACATCGCCGCCGCTGAGCGAAGCCGCTGAGGCGTTTCGAGCCGCAAGGCTAACTATAAATGTTGGGCACTTATGACACTTGTGTTTCTTCAGAGGGCACGCTTCCCAAAGACTATAAATACCCTCCTCGTCCACTTGGCGGGAGGTCGGCTATCGAAGGGGCAATCGAGATCCAAGCTTCCGAGTTCAAGAACACGATCCACACGGAGATTCCTCGAGTTTAAGCTTTGACTTATTCTTGAGAAGAGTAGATATCTTACCTTGCTAAGATATTTGCTTAAGTTCTTGTTTCCTGCGAAGCATCAACTAAACCCCGCCGATTCGACGATCACGTCGGTGGTCCACGGATTACACGCCCCCAAGACAGCAAAGTCCCACGAAAATAGGAGATCTACACTTGTAGTGTCTTTTGTTCGAGTTTGTGAGAGAGTTATTAAATTTTTGTAACGAGAACCAAAGTGTAATTTTCTCAAGTTTTACAATGGAAACAACTTTCACCCAAACACGATGGTGACCACGGTGGGAGCCAGCGGTCTCGAGCCCGAGATCGTTGTGTCGCGACCTGCGGCGATCAAGCGACCTCATGGTCGATGGATCGATTACTTCTTCGATCAAGCCAAGTTGAAGAATACCTCTCCTCTTCCTCATCGAAGTCCTCCTCACCCGCAAACATCGGAGGATATTATCCCTAAGAGGAGGGTTACGTTTGTGTCTGCGATTCTCGTTAAGCTTGCGGCGGATTCCCCTCTCAACAACACCGGTGGATCTCAAAGCCGAGCTCGCTCAAGTTGACTCCTTTCGGAAGAAGGAGTCATTCAACAAAATCTCAACCGCTCTGACGAAGAGAGCTCGTCAGAGACAACGTCAAAAGATGGCCCGACAATTTGCAAAGGCCATGGAATCAACAGACGGAGTTCATTACAACACGAACTCGCGTGATCAGAGGCGTCAGCAAGTTACAACGCCTCAACCTCAATCCGTCAACACTCCTCCCAAGGAAGAATGGGTTCTCGTCAAAAGGACCCGATTGACAAGGAAGGAGCGCGCCCAAAAGCGTCGTGCACGCGTTGCTCGTATACGTGCCATTATTCGCAAGGCGCAGGAGTCGAAATCAACCATGGAATCGACTCAAAATCGCAAGATTTGGGTCCCGAAGTCGACATCAAAATCGGCTCAAGAGTGCTGCCTGCAGCGGTCTTGGTGAGGCGATTGTAGCGCCTCGCTGAGCGGCCTAAAGCTGCCTGCATGGCGTGTAAAGTCTCGCGTCGTGAATGACCGGCTTCTCGCCAGCAATGGCGGCCTTCTATCTGCCTTAGCAAGAATTTGGTTTCTTCGCCTTTCATTCACTTCTCGGCTAAGATAACGACAATTAAGCACGGAAATTTGACAACCGGTGTTTAGCGTCTCGGTCCACGGTCAGGAAATAAAGGTAAGATACCAGTGAAGAAACGTTTGGATTACCCAGTCCGAGGAGAGTTACGAGCAAAACATCTCAGACTTCCAGAATTCCAATTGCATCTCATTTGAGCATCCCGCAAGGGGTCCGCGAGTCTACTAAAGGGAAGAATTTGAGGCGTGTGACTCGTGAAGTCACAAGAGATGATAAAACACTTATGATCCATGCCAAGACAACTTCAGCAGATGAAGTTAAAACGTCAAAGGTGCCTCCCAAGTCGAATGATCGACGCCCCCAAAAGAAGACGTGTCCTCCAGTTAAGGACAACGTTACACTTGGGGGTGGCAACACACGAAAGAGAATGATTGATGAAATAAATTGTTCTTGCTCGTGTGCACAATTAATCAAGACGTTGTTGTCAGGATGTGCCTGTTCCGAGTCAAACGCTCAACCACAAAGAGCTTCAGTATTCGAGAGGCTTTCCTTGCCAAAGAACGAAGATTTGAAGCCGGAGTCAACACGACCCCGAAGAAAGAGAAGATCTGCCATCCGAACCGATGAACTTCCTGAAGTTACTATTAACATGGTAAATAAAGGGAAAAGACCGGCAAATGATGAAGATCCAGACTTTACCCCTGGAGGAAGAGTTAGTTTTCAGATTTCTCAGAGAATGTCTCGTTACAATTATGAAGCTACCCAACGATCGACTATAGAAGGATGCATGAGGAGAGTCATCGAAGATGAAATTTCCGACGCCTGCTCAGCGATAGCTTCAGACGATACTGTTTCAAGTATTAGTCGTCATCATAGGGAGGCTTTTACCATTACTCCCGATGTCCTGGCTCAAATATTACAAGAAGCCTTAGCCAAGTAAAGAGAAGAGCTTAAGGCCGAAATGAGAACAGAGATGGAGCTAGCCATGCAACAGATGAGGGAGTTACAAACCCATACGGTTGCACAAACTGTGGTCCAACAATACCAAACCACCAACAAGGTGGAGTTACCCACCATAATGTCGAAGACAGTGATTCGAAGATTGATGAACACATTTACGCTGATCAACCTCCAAAGAAAACTCCATCTGGTGCTCAAGGTGGAAATGGTCCGATTCTTCCTATTGGAAGTAATCCAAAACAGGAGGAGGAGGATGGCGAAAGGATGAAAGAGCTTGAAGATAAAATCAATGCTTTGATGTCCACACAGGAAGTCAAAAGGACTGGTATCCCGTGTCCGTATCCTAGAGAGTGGGATTCAATTCCTTACCCGCCAAAATTCAATTTGATCAACTTCACGCCATTTGACGGGAGAGGGTCACCTACACAACACCTGATTTACTTCAAATCTCACTTGGGGGTGATCTCGGGAAATGAGCCTTTGATGATTCGGTCATTCGTTGGAACCCTTGGTGTCTTGATTGGTATCGAAGACTCAAGGCCGTAGCATCAACTGTTGGAATGATATAGAAAGCTTGTTCCTCAACAACTTCTTCGATGACGACACCAAGTTTCGATTGGAACCCTCTTGGATGAAAAGCGAAGAGTGGAGAGCGATTATTTGTTTAGTTAAGCTTCGCAATAAAGCTATGAATTGCGAGATCAATTCTTGAAGAGTTCATATTGAAGACTTGCCACAACAATCTTTCTATAGAATTGTTGGAAGTCATGGGCCGCCCCACCAACTACATGGAAAGATCTCAAAATACGAGGAGAACAAGCCGAACGCTTCTCAAAAGGAAGAAAGCCGAAGAGGCTAAAAGGTGGTCGACCCTCGTATAAATTTTTCCTCTCGTAATAGAGGAAAGGCATCTCAGGATCGCTGTTGGTCAAACGTCGCAACAACGCGCCAAAAAGCTTCTAAATCGAATTCCACAGACATACTCTTCGAGACGAAGAAGTTCGATCATCTTCAAACACCTCCTTGATAACAACAAAATCAAGTTGCCTCCGATTATAAATCGAGGAGGTCGACAAGACTTCGGACCCTAAATCAATGCGTACCCGCAGGAGGATCCTTCATCCTACTAAGGATTGCTTAGCTCTCAAGGCCATCATCCAAGCCTTGAAGCGGCGTCTTAGCAAATAAGCCGAATGATACATTCCTCCGATGAGTACAAGAGGTTAAACCGCTCCTCCTTCTTACTCCAATAGGAATATGAGTATAAACTATTCTAAATGAATGCACCCCGCTTTGCAAAGAAAGTCGGGGTGGATAATCCATGAGCGAGAGGTCCACTTCGAGATTGGCGATCAAACCTTCCTACGATTAGGGTTGTCTCAAAATTCTTATCTGGTCAAACCTTCCTACGATTAGGACCATAATCAAAATCTCCTCGATTCCTTCCATGAACGAGAGGTCCACTTCGAGATTGGCGATCAAACCTTCCTACGATTAGGATTGTCTCAAAATTCTATCTGGTCAAACCTTCCTACGCTTAGGACCACAGCCAAAATCTCCTCGATTCCTTCCATGAGCGAGGTCCACTTTCAGTTGAGCGATCAAACCTTCCTACGCTTAGGATTGTCTCAAAATTCCTATCTGGTCAAACCTTCCTACGCTAGGACCATGATCAAAATCTCCTCTCGATTCCTTCCATGAACGAGGTCCACTTTCAGATTGAGCGATCAAACCTTCCTACGCTAGGTTGTCTCAAAATTCCTATCCTGGTCAAATCTTCCTACGCTTAGGACCATGATCAAAATCCCTTCTCGATTCCTTCCATGAACGAGGTCCACTTTCAGTTGAGCGATCAAACCTTCCTACGCTTAGGATTGTCTCAAAATTCCTATCCCGGTCAAACCTTCCTACGCTTAGGACCATGATCAAAATCCTTTTCGATTCCTTCCATGAACGAGGTCCACTTCCGTGTTGAGCGATCAAACCTTCCTACGCTAGGATTGTCTCAAAATTCCTATCCCGGTCAAATCTTCCTACGCTAGGACCACGGCCAAAATCCCCTCTCGATTCCTTCCATGAACGAGAGGTCCATTTCCAAATTGAGCGATCAAACCTTCCGACAGTTAGGATTGTCTCAAAATTCCTATCCTGGTCAAACCTTCCTACAGTTAGGACCATAATTAAAATCCCTCTTGATTCCTTTTATGAATGAGAGGTCTACTCCAATAATGTGGTTTGTTTTCCCCAAGAGAAGACACAACGGGTTAGTTTTCCCCAAGAGAAGACACAACGGGTTAGTTTTCCCCAAGAGAAGACACAATTCCAAACCGCTCTGCAACTCGAGGCTCAAGGCAAGATATTCAAAACAAATCGGTTCCATATTCCATATAGAAGCTTTCCGAAATCGATGTTCAAAACCGCATCGACGCTTTTTCTCAATGATTCTCAAGGCATCTCAATTGCAACCCAAATGGTGACTTTCAAGATGAAGATGATTAGTCCAAAATCGACTTGACATTTCAATCCATTCAAATACAAATGCAACAGCTTATTGAACTCGAATATGGATAGCGACATCGCGCACTCCGTGGTTTAAGAAATCAAGCAAAATACGGGCCTCTTCTACAAAGTTCAACGTTGAGCGAAGCAAAGCATCTTATCCAAAGTATTCCGCACTTCGACAAAATACGAGGAGTCCAAAACTTTGGAGGGTATCTGTAGGCATCAAAATTGTCAAGAACCCCAAATATGACTAAATTATGAGAAGATCGAAGGACAACGCCGCTGAAATCTCAAGAAGTCAACATATGGAAGATTGTGTCTCGCCACAAGGCGAGACACTTGTTTGTGCCTCGCCACGAAGCAGACATTTGTTTGTGCCTCGCCACGAAGCAGACATTTGTTTGTGCCTCGCCACGAAGCAGACATTTGTTTGTGCCTCGCCACGAAGCAGACATTTGTTTGTGCTCGCCATAGCGCAGATTCATTTTGTGTCTCGCCACAAGGCGCAGACACCCGTAATACTTGAAACGAAGTTCTTGAAGGGTCTAAATCAATGCCGATGGGGCCCACTTGACTTTATCAACGCAGAGACGCTTAGATACTTTAATGGGCGGTTACACGCGAAAATACGCCCACTAGGCGTGATTTTAGGGCATTTAATCGTGCCTAAAAAGCAACAAACCGCTACAACAGATGGAGGATTTAATCGCCGCTAGTTAGCGGAGGTACCATATTGCTCGCCAAGGTAGGTAGCTGACACCCGCCAGGAGTAGGTAATTTGGCGCCAGGGTACCGAGCCAGGCTAACTACAAATGTTGGGCACTTATGACACTTGTGTTTCTTCAGAGGGCACGCTTCCCAAAGACTATAAATACCCTCCTACGCCCACTTGAGCAGAGGTCGGCTATCGAAGGGGCAATCGAGATCCAAGCTTCCTGAGTTCAAGAACACGATCCACACGAGATTCCTCGAAGTTTAAGCTTTGACTTATTCTTGAGAAGAGTAGATATCTTACCTTGCTAAGATATTTGCTTAAGTTCTTGTTTCCTTTGCGAAGCATCAACTAAACCCCGCCGATTCGACGATCGCCGCCGGTGGTCCACGGATTACACGCCCCCAAGACAGCAAAGTCCCACTAAAAAAGAGATCTACACTTGTAGTGTCTTTTGTTCGAGTTTGTGAGAGAGTTATTAAATTTCTTTGTAACTAAGAACCAAAGTGTAATTTTCTCAAGTTTTACAATGGAAACAACTTTCGACTAAGCAGTCCGTTTGGTCCCCTTTTTAGTGAAAAGCATCAGAGCGCCTCAGAAGGCCCGACGCCACGCTGCTTTTCACTAAAAAAAAAGGGGAACCAAACGGGCCCTTAGCGTTAGCTTTCTTTGTACATGGTTTTATTATTTATGTACTTTTGAATTGTTTCGTTAAATTGTTATTAATGAAACACAAGGGTACTTACCACGTCTCACTCAGAAAAATATATAATGATAGTTGGATAACAAGAAAACGGGATTTTTTTTTTTTCCTAAGAAAAAGAAAATGGGAGTTGTCACACAACTCCAATGGCTCAGATGTGTCAGGATCCGGAGACCATGACTCCGATGATAACAAGTATTTAGTAAAATGTCCAGAGGGTGCTAGAGTAGGAAATGAGAGACAGTACTTTATATGAACAGGTCAAGAGTTTCCAGATTGTGCTGTTTTAAAACTCGACATTAATATTTAATCCCAAAAAAAAGGTCCGACATTATAATATGCTTTAGTAGAATTAGAAGAACACGCATCTTCTATATATAAAGTATAAACTAACCCCAGAATAGTAAAAATATCCAAACATCAATAATTTTATTTTCACACCTAGTTAAATTAGGTCCAATTTTTCTTTGATCTACTCACATCTTTCTCATTTCCTTTTTAAGCAAGACAACCAAATCCACAATATATCCACTTTTTTCTCAAAAGATCTTAAGACCAACCCAACTATCACAAACCCTCAACCTTTTCCCACCAACAAGAAAACAAGAATCCGATCCCCTCCCTTGTCCTCATCCCTCAAACCCAGCCTCAAAACCCTAGCTCCCCTAAAACCCTAGAACTTTAGCGCCACGTCACCCCCATTGCCATTGCTCTCCACTGCAACAACAAGAGCCTTGTCTTCAACCTTCACTTCCTCCATGGTCTCCTCGTCATTGTCATCCTCATCTTCTTCTTCTTCCTCTTCAACCTCTCGCTCTTCTCCCTCGTCGCCATCGTCGATGCTCTCGGAGCGGTCCCCGCTGCTCCGGAGCTCGGACTCGGGCGACTGCATGCGAGCGGCGAAGGGCAAGGCGGCGGTGGGGCCAGAGCGGCTGAGCTGGCGCTGGTGGTGGGGCGGCTGCGAGGGGTAGAAGTCTGGGTGGTGGGGGACCGGGTGGTGGGAGACCGGGTAGTGGGCGGCGGTGGGGCCAGCTGTGTAGATGCCGGGGCGGCTGTTGCGGCCGCCGCGTATTCGGGTGGGACCCAGATGCCGCCGAGGACTACCAGCTGAGGAGCTGCTGCGTGTGAGGGTTGTGGGGGCTGGAGTGGCCTGCGAGTGTGAAGCCTGTATTTCTATTAAAAAAAAAAAAAAGAAAAGAAAAAATTAATGTTAAGTTAAATATAATTAGACTTTCACAACTTATGAAGATGCTGTGTGTGTCTATATATATATATATATATATATATATATATATATATATATATATATATATATATATATATATATATATATATATATATATATATATATGAAAATTAATTAATAGGTTATTAATTAAAATAGATGAAAAAGTTTATATTAAACTCTTTTTTTAAAAACTAGTTATTTATCTAAATTAATTAGCAGAGAGGCAAAGCTGAGAGAGATGGAGGTATACCTGAAGATGGCTTTTAACCTCATCATTGGTGAGCCCATCAACTTTCATCAGCTCCCTAATCTGCTTTGGTGTAGCAACTGTTTTCAATTCAGAGACAAAAATAACTGGTAAGTTACTCAATCATAAAATGAACAAAAACTCAAAAAGTGAAAGAAAAAAATGCATACATAAAGAAACAAAATCAAAACATATATAATAAACATTTAAGTGGAAGAAAAGTTTCTCACATTCAATCATAATATCAAACATATGAATGTTAACATGAAAAAAAAAAACTATATATATATATATATATATATATATATATATATATATATATATATATATATATATATATATATATATATATATATATATATATATATATATATATATATATATATATGTATATGTATATGTATACCAATTAATCAAAATTAAGAACAAAAAAATCAACCCATATCACCTTGAGAGCCCCCCAACATCTGAAGAGCATTGACAAACCGCCGGTGCAAGTCCGGCGACCAGCACCGCCTAGCCTTCCTATGCCCGCTTCCGGCCGCTGCTGTCGCGGGGGACGCTTCAGTACACTTCTCCTCCACCTCCACCTCCTTCTTAGCGGATGCAAGAGACAAATCGGGGGAAACCCGTGAACCCGATGCCAACCCTTTGTTGTTGTTATTATTATTACCATTAGCCTTCTCCTTTGAAAAAGGGAGGAAAGCTCCGCCGTTGCGGTTCTTGTTGGTGTCGATGGGCTTGGGTGATGGGTCCGATGGTGGGCTCCAGAGTTGCGCCGAGAGCATCCAATTGGGCTTTTCGGAGGCCGTGGTTGCGGGCTTATCAGGCCCGGTGCTGGTGATGGGGATGAACTCTTCAAGGACTGGTGGTTTTGGGCCGTGGTTGTTGTTGTTGTATGTTAATTCTAGTTGCCTCTTGTATGTTTCCATCGCTGCATATTTAGAGAAAATTTATGCAACTTTTTTTTTTTTGGTAAGTTATAAGAATTTTGGGAGAATTTGAAGAAAGATGCATTGGATAGATGTAGAATTCAAAGATATATAGGAGTTTTAAGAAAAATGGAGAGAAAAAGTTAATCCTTGGATAACATAAAAGACTAATTAATCTTTTATCACTAACCTAGCTAGGTTTCTGCTTGTAGAGACTATGTCTCAAGACGTTTAAAGAACCAAATTCCACTTTAAAATTAACCAACGGTTTTATTAGTGACCACGGATGAAGCGATGTTTTGTTGAACTTTTAAGATGTTTTGTTGAACTTTTAACATGAATTAGTATAGATGAAGATGGTTCTTGTAATTTTTTTTTTAATTTGTTATATATCATTTGTGAAAAAATGAAGTCTTTGCAGAAATTACTATACTAATTCATGTAACATTTGAAGTTTAAATATAACATAATTATGACTGGTGCGACTATGAATTTGACATATATGTTGTATTTAAGATTTTTTCCTCCATGAAAAATTATACTAGTTTGTAGAGATTGTACATGTAAATTTTCTCATAAATACCAATAATTATATATGAAGAAAAACTGTGGGTTTTTTTAAAAATAAAAGTACGTTTGGGGAGGAGTCTGTACAAATACAAGAAAACTAAAAATAAGTGCAACTATGAATTCTGCATACATGCTATATTTAAAATTTTGTTTCTATGAAAAGCAATACCAAATTGTAGAGATTATACATGTAATTTTTCTTAGGATAAAAAAGAGAAATTAATTGTGGGCTTCTGCATATGCAAAAAATAATATATGAGAGTGGAGTATCCCTATACCATTGTTGAGCAGTTGCATGCACAAGGGAAGTTCACGCTTAAAAGCTTCAATCTTGAGCCTCTCTTCCTCAAGGCGAGAGAGAAAGTCTTCGAGCTTTTGCGTTGGTTGATCATTGTGATCTCCTAATGGCTTTTGCATCATAGGGTAGTTGTTAGGGTTAGGCTTGTAGTCTAGGGTTAGCTCTGATGGAGAAGCCATACTCTCCAAATTAGTTCTATCCTTCACTAAGCTCACTGTAGCTCCTTCACATATGAGAGAGAGAGAGAGAGAGAGAGGGTTAGAGAGAGAGAGAGAGAGAGAGAGAGAGGGTTAGAGAGAGAAAGAGAGCTAGAGAGAGTAAGTGAGTGTGTGCGTTAAGAATGAAGTTGTGAACACAAGGAGGGATCAAGGGAGGGATCACATCCTTTTAGTGTGAGTTTGTGGGGAGGGGAATAAAGGGAGAAGGGAAAAAGATAAAGAGATAAAGCAAAGTTAGGGCATGGTAACTTCTTGCAAAGAACAAAGGCAAATAAAAAGCTTTACAGGGTCTCATGAACATAAGGGAATCAACAAGACTTAGCCACAAGGCTGATGTTGTGCTTAAGAACCTTGTTTCCTTTTGTACCTTTGGATGTACTCCCACACCTAATTCAATTTCACCACACCCAAAAAAGATCTTCCTCTTGTGTTGATCATTTTATTCCACACCTAGAGAATGTAATTTTGGAGAAATTAATGATAAATGCAATTAGTTATTCCTGTTTAATCCTAGCCATATGAGAATTGCAATAGATATATTCTAGTGTTGACAAAGTTGTTAGAATAAGATATTTGTGAGGGCCTCCTTGTGACCATGATTCCCCCATGATTAATCAATGAAGCAAATTAAAAAGCTTAAAAAGCATATACTACATATAATTCAAACAAGATATGCTAAGATTCTCTCACACACCCCAATTTGAAAAAAAGAAAAGGGACTAATGAAACCTTTCCTTGTTTTCAAAAGGTGCACCTCAAACATACATAAGTCCCTTAATCAGCTTTCACAAGGGCTAAAGCACAAGAGAGGGGATATCTAGTGCATTCCTAAAGAATATTTTTTGTAGTTTAGGACCTCTAAGTAAGGAATATCTTATTGGCTTTAAAGGTCCAAAACCAACACAAACCTCATCTTATGCCCAAAAGCAAAGAAAAGATTAAAGGAGTAGAGTTGGGAATCTCCTTCTTGCTACTACTAACAACTTTAATAAGGAAGTTGGGCTGGAAGGTAACCAGATTCCTCTAATAAATATTAGGGAAAGTTGCGCTATGAGTCTAAAGTTTGAAAGTGTAATTTTCTTTAAACCCATTACCTTCCAAAATTATTTAAAATAGTCATAATCGAAAAGTAATTTTTCATAAATAAGATGATCATAATATAGTAGGTCAATGGCAATATATAGGATTAGGAGGAATTTCCTCTAATTATAACATCACTCTTTTCTCATATCAAGTGTATGATTTGTATACCATGAATATATATATATATATATATATATATATATATATATATATATATATATATATATATATATATATATATATATATATATATATATATATATATATATATATATATATATATATATATATATATATATATATATATATATATATAATCAGTTTTAATACCTTATCCATGTATCAAATAGTTACAATGTTATATGTAGAGGTTTTCAGTAACAAAATAACTATGACCATTTTGATGCATGAGTACTGATCATAATTAATGAATATTGGTTGGATCATGATATGATTGAGATGATAGGATGTAGTCCGTACAAGATCTCTTATTTGAATAATAATAAACTCTCATTTGGTACTAATATTTGTTTGAGATGTTATAGTACAGTTAAATACATGTATGAGAAGTGTACGATGCGAAACAATGCGAAAATCAGTTCAAAGGCTTATTTCAGCTCAAATACAGGTATGGTAGATCTTGACCATCGATGGTGAGAAGTGATCATTGATAGTCAACATGCATCATCGATGATTTTTACTCTAGAGACATTCATATTATCGATGGGATTCTCAACCATCAATGGTCTCTCAATATCATAAATGGTCGAGAAGCATCATCAATGGTAAAATCGGCTGATTGCATATTTTTAGATTTAATCGCAGTCGTTCGTCATTTATAATATCTCCAATCTCTACCACATTTAAGATATCTCTTTCCTGACCTATTGGAGAGTTTATATCATTGAGAGAGAGAGAGAGAGAGAGAGAGAGAGAGAGAGAGGAGAGTTTTAGGGTTTACTTTGTGAGAGATCAAGTTGAAGATTTTGACCCTCAGAGCCTCATCAAACTCTTATTCATGGGCGCACAACATCTTCGGATTGTTTCAGCAAAGAGAGTTACCCTTGGATTGACCTTCCTCTCCATTCTTCATTGAGCTTCTCTTATATCCTTCGAGGGACGGCTTGTTTTATCAAAAGGGCTGTAAGATCTTTCTTTTATTCTGAACTTAATTGTTTGTGTTTGTTTTTGCTTTGAACTTCTTTGATGGCATACTAAAGCCGGTTGAATTGAGGATTGGGACTAGCTAGGGCAATGCGTTCGTGGGAGTTAGGTTAAACGATTGGTTTCAAGTAGATTTCAAGGCGGTTTTATAAGCCTACTGAATCGTGTTTGTGATTCAGTGAACTTTTGACATAGTGAGCAAGCCCCTTCATGAGAAAGAAGATTGGATGTAAGATTGTTTATTCGAACCACTATAAAATCTCGTGTGTTCTTAATTGGTTTATTATGGAGTTTTTTATTTATTATTTTACATTTCATATTCTGTGTTTTGGCAAAAACAATAGCAATCCTCCCCTCTAGAATTGCACCTCAGATCCAACATGAGATATATATTAGAGTTTTAAATTTCATATAGAAAAAGAAAATACCCCTATGGTCACTACCCTCTCTCTTATTTCTTTGGAAAAACATTTGGTTTAAAATTGAAACCACATGGGCCCCATCATAACTACCAACATTCAAAAGATCTCTATCATTCTTGCTCATTTTCTCTAATATGGCATTACATTCACATATGAACTCTCAACATATAAAGTAATTTCAGCCTTGAATGGACCATTGAATATGCTTATATACTTTCAAATGATAAATGGACAATCTTTCATAACCATGCATGTTGTGTCCAAACACATCCATTTTAAACAAATTTAAGCACAATTGTTTTCATGATGGAACACAATCAATTCATGTTATAGATCATTGAACTAAATATATCTAAGTTGTATGTGAATCTTTAAGAAAAGTTCTTAAAACTTTGAAATTTGGTCCACGTAAAACAAATGAATTAGGAGAGAGAGAGAGAGAGAGAGAGAGAGAGAGAGAGAGAGAGAGAGAGAGAGAGAGAGAGAGAGAGAGATATGTGCATAGAATTCCCAAATATGAGAATGAGGGTTGGTCGCTTTCTAGGATTAGTCTTGAGGTACAAGCTTCCAACCCTAAACTTTAGTGTAGATTCTCTCTCTCTCTCTCTCTCTCTCTCTCTCACTTGTCTTTCTCTCTTTCCTCTTTTAATTCAAAAAAGCTTGCAATTGGATTCTCTTCGTGACACGTTGTCAGCCTTATTGCTCCCTTTATCCTTGTGCTGAATATCCCTTTTGTCTGGTGTGAACCAAAGGAATATTTCACCTTGGGCCCCTCTTGCGAACAAGTAGCTAGAAGGCAGCACTTCTTCTCTCTATTTTAAAATTTGGGTTTTTCTACACCAGTCCCTTATATCTTTAGCGTTTTGAAATTAGTTCCTAGAATCATTGAAATTGCTATTTTTCCCTCAAATGTTATTAGTTATTGCAAATTAGTTTTCTGATGGTTTTTTCCGACTAAATTGCTCACTCAGGTTTAGGTTTAGTTGATAACCAAACATGCATACTAAATTAAATTTCTAATCTCAAATCATCTCCTCGAAAAATCTCAAAAATAAAAGAAAAAGGTTTTGAAATAAGTGCCTAGAATCAATATTGAAATTGCTATTTACCCCTCAAAGCTAATTAGTTATTTTAATCTAATTCTCTGGTGATTATTTAGTCCAAATTGCTAACTTGGGTTAGGTTAGTTGCAAACCGAACATAGTGAATTACATTTCAAATTAATCTCAACTAGTCATCCCCATGAAAAATCTCAAAAAACAAAGAAATGTGTTGTAAGAAATGAGTTTGGGTTTGAAGTAACTTACACGGAGGAATATAACCGGAAACCCATGAGAAAAAGTTGTACTAAATGGAGTATCCTTCAAAATCAAACGGTATCTAGTTACACAGACTAATTTGAAAATTAGTAGGATGTGAGGGACTAAATAGGAATTTCAATGATGTGAGGGACTAATCATTTACTGATTTTATTTTGTAAGAGCTGACGGGAAATAGAACGGCTACTGGTTTTCTTTGATGGGTGGAGAGGGGAATCAGACTGATGCTTGCCTATCGCCTATGGATCCACTACAGCTAAGCATGTGGATTTTCGATTCCGTGGACTATACAAAACACGGTCTAACGAAAATAGTGGCGAGTAGAGGCTCTTGAGAAAGAAAAAAAAAATGTACCGTGCTAACAGGCTTTCTTCATGTTATATAATTCAATGAATTATGTTCAGTTTGGTTGAATTTCATAATAAACCAATCATGTAGGTTGTCGGACACTCCATGGACCGTGTTCTGAGTGGATCATGAAAACCAAGCTCCACAACTGAAAAAGACTACTTAGAAGGGCTCAATAAATTCTCCGTGGCTAAGTCGAGCAGTTAAGAGGTTCCAATATAACTCTCACATTGTTAGGTTTAATTTTAAGCTGAGTTATTCCCAAAAAAAGACCTCAATAAAATTTTGAATTCATTTAGCCCTTTTTCTAGGGTTTGTTTCATTGTGCTTAACTGTTTTTTTTTTTTTTTTTCCTCCAGACTGATCACTCCCCTATTTCAACCTAAAAAATCACCATTTAGTTTGGTGGCATTCCCTTTTGTCTTGAACCTCATAACTGCAAGCTACTAATATTCACTGTCAACTCCTAGTAACTATTTGATGTATAAGAGGAATCATATGATAACTTTACATAATTACTTGCTCCTTTTTCTTATTGGTAATTGGTATCTATATGTTATCTTGGCTTCTTGTATCACCATCATTTTTTACTTTTCACTCAATGGAAATTCTCTCTGCAATTGGCCAGTTTCATCAAAGTAGATATAAAGCGGATACTCATTAGAAAAACCAAGTAAAGTTTTCAGTGGCATCATGCTCAAAGAAATTTTGAGTGTGTTTATTCATTAGATACTAAAGGCATTGGATTTTATTTCTTTAATGTTAATGGAGGAAAAGTTTGTGACAAATGAAAGACATTTGGCTTGAGATTCTAATATATCCACTTCTTGCTTTTTGTTTCACCTACACAGATGTTTCATCAACAAGGGACCTTGCTAATAATGGAGATTAAGATATATAAGTACTTTATTTAAGAAATAATAACTTAATGTTGGGAATCAGCTAACTTCAATGCCGATAACTTTAAAATTGTTAATCATATATGTTCATGATAATAAATTAATCTAGTTTCACATTTAAGGCTAGAATGGGAAAAAAAATTCACTGGTCAAAACTCGGATATGCTAAAAGTGGAAGCATTATATTGATCATAGTTGAGAATCTAGATTCAACAAAATAAAAAAATTTAAAGATGGTTCTAATCAATCATTAAGACCCCTTTATTAAAATTAGCAAACAAAAGAAGCTTGAAGTAAGTAGATTCTTAAACACAATAAAGAACGATCCAGATATCCATTAAGACCTCACACGTCTCATCGGATGCAAGAATCATTCATTAGTTGATAAGATCACAATTTCTCGAAAAAAGGTTTGTTTAAGTTCTAAAATTCATTTGACATTGTAAAGGGATGCGCATAGAATTATTCCTCAAAACTTTATATCATGATGACCACTTTAGCCCCCAGGAATATTTTTATTTTTGTGATTAAGCACTAATTGCATGAGGAATAGCCTCTTTAGATCCTAATTTGTTCTTTGGTGGACAGGAGAAGGAATAAGAATATCATAGGATAATATTTGTTGTGTCTTCTCCAATCAAGTGTATATCAGTATTACACTTGACTAATAAGGAAGGAAATGTTACCAACAATCAAATCATTTCTAACTTAGTTAACTTCATCACTAAAGAGTTTGATTGTGCCTAGAGATGCTTTGAGATGTGGTTGGCAGAAAATTACATTATCAAAAGAAAAGAAAATTCTGTAGACAAAAGCATCAAATTATTATTGGGTCAGTGCCCTACAGCTTTTCTACATGTGACTTAGCAATGATTTTTTCTGAACAAGGATAATATACTTAGTATTAGAAGGAATTTCGTTAATTTTCCTTTGGAGTTTACGGAAAGTGTTTCTTGAGATTTGATGGCTAGTGTTTGCAAATGTAAGAATGTGTTTGCATTTGTTCATGATGGGGTTTACTGCTATTACGACTGTTGGCGTTGCATATCTGTGTTTAAATAACATTTTCTTACAATGTCTCTATTATTAACATGTTTTAATGTAAAAGGAGTTATTAAGAACCAAATACGCCATAGGAGGACTATTACTTACATGAGGTAAAAGTTATTTTGCAATAGAATTTTTTATATTCACGTTATCAATCTTAAGGATAACAGGGATGCCACTTAAGGCAATAGATCAAGGATTAGTTGCAGATATATTATTACAAGTATTAAGCCCGTGCTTGCACGGGGGGAATTTTTTTTTTTTTTTTACTATAGTTAAGTGAGGGATAAATTTGACGAATTAAAATAATTTGGAGAAAAATTTACAATTATCATGACTTGCGGTAAATTTAAAATGCATACAATTTGGGGTTATGTATAGAAAAATTCAAAACTAAAATATGGGAAAATTTCAAGAAATCCCAAATTAGTTTTGGTATTTGGAACTAAATCTCCAATATCTTTGAAACTCTGAATAATCCCTAATATCTTTTGGCAAAACCCTCAAAATTAGCATCATTAGTTTATGCACGCTTAAATGACCAAAATACCCCCAATACATTTTGGACAAAATTCCAATAAGTTTTATGCTTTGTCACTTAATCCCCAATAACCGGCAAAAACTCCTAATAATGGATGTTTATAATTTTTAAAAATTTTGAGAGGTTTGTTAGTAATATTTAGATTTTTAAGTAGTTGTTTATAATTTTTAAAATTTTAAAGGGGTGTGTTTGTAAATTTAAATTTTTGGGGTTGTCTGTAACTTTTAAAATTTTAGGTTTTGGGTTCTTTGTATTTTTTAATTTAAACGGTCTATTTGCAAATTATTTATTTTTAGGCTGCTATTTACAATTTCAGATTTTTCATTATGTTATTTGTCATTTGTTACTTTTATGGGTTTTTGTAATTATCATATTTTTCGGTGTTTGTTTCACTTTTCGATTTTTCTGGCAAATCGTTTGTAATTTTAGAGTTTTCTAGGGTGTTTGTAGTTTTCATTTTTCCTAGGAGTTCTTTGTAATTTATAAATTTTTGGGGTCATGTATAATTTTAGAATTTTTAGGGTCTTTTGCAATATTTACATAGTTAGGGTTTTGTTTTTAATTTTAGATTTTCTAGGGGCTATATATAATTTTTAAATTTGCAAGGATTTGTTTGTGATATTCTAATTTGTTAGGAGTTTTCTATAATTTTAGTAATTCAAAGGAAATTGTTTATATCCTTCAGATTTTTCTATGTATTGTTTGTGATTTTAGATTTTTAGGTGTTTGTGATTTTAGATTTTTAGGAAGCTATTTGTAATTTTTATATTTTTTAATAATTATTTATTATTTTATGGGTTAACTTGCAAATACAAATGATTTGAGGGGTATATAATGGTCATGAGGGTTAATTTTTTCAATAAAAATATAAGATAACCCCATTTATGGAGGTTTAGTGCAAAAATAAACATTTTGGGGTTTTCCGTGAGTTTCAAATTTTTTGGGGTTTAGTGCTAAACCAAGAAAGATATGAGCGGTTTATTGAATTCATTCTTTAAAAATTAAGAAGGGCACTATGACAATTTTTTGAATTTTTAATTATAAATTGTTATCACTTGATTAGAATTAACAAAGATTTGATTATTAGAGTTTTCTAATTTTTATGGGTAAAATTTTCTAATTATGAACATGAATAGTTTTAATTTGATAAGAATTCTTCGAAGATGGAATTAGTTGTACACATGTCATTTTCTAATAGGATAGAGGGATATATAATATTTTTTATTAAGGATTTAACACTTGGCACGCTTTTGTACACATGGCATTTTATAATGCATCTAGGAATAGTTTACCAATTTCTTTACTATATAAAGGAGGATGTCCTAATGATGTTGCATGATGATGCACACACTTAAGCCGTCTAAACTTTTTCATTAGCATTATCAATTTGAATAGCGATTTACTCTTTTTCCCGGATAAACCTTGGGCAAAAGGTTGTTTATTATCACATGATTCCCGGGGATATCTCAATTTATCTAGCTTGATTTGAAGAAGTGTAATTGATAATAACATTATTTATGATTCCCATGTGATATCTCAATCTATCTAGCTTGATTTGAAGAAGTGTAATTGATAATAACATTATTTATGGTGATATAAGTGGCCACACTCATAATATAGAGGAGTATTTGCAACTAATCCACAGATCAATTATAGATTAGGCAGGACTCCTTTCACTATTTTGAGTTTAGGAACAATGGCGTTATGGTTATTTGGAAACCCACCCCAAACTCTGTCCTAGCCTGGTTCAGAAAAAGCCTTAGGAAAGGTGAATCAAACAGGAACATTTTACTTAGTCAAATTTCAGCCTACAAAAATCGGGCCAAGTCTAGCCTATTTCTTTCTAGACAAAAGAACACTGGGCCAAAATCCACACTGGGCCAAAATCTATCATGTCCAATTTTAAGGGATTGTCAAATATAACCTTAGCCCTTAGGCGTGTTTGGCTACCCATACAAAACTGAACCAGAATCAATCAAGACCCGGTTTTATCCTAAACCATACTATGTTTAAACCCATGGGGCCAATCTGGCAATTGTCTCATTTACCTATAAAGTAACCTAGTAAGGGTTACAAATATGTTTGCCAAAAATAGATCCAGAATGGGGCCCTTTTTCTTTTGTTCTTCTATTTTTTTTCCAGGTTAAGCAAGAAAAGGCCCTTAACTAGGTAATGTCCACTCCTCACCCTCAATCCTAATCCGATTTAGCATGGAGTTGCCAAACTCGGTCATTGGAGATGGTCCAACAAAGAACTAGTTTAAAGGCCACTTTTCGGCTCAAGAGGCCCAATTTTTTTCTCAAACCAAGGTTTTTTCCCAAAATGGGTCAGCACCCACCCTCATCCCCATTTTGAGTGGCTGTCAAACACAGCCTTGGGTTGAGAATGTATATAGACATTGACATGGTAGATAAAACTAGAACATCCCTTCTTAAAACCTGCCTGCAATTGTTGCCCAACATCAACATTTGAAGATTACATGGAAGTGCTGTTGAACAAGCAAAACTTGGGCAGAGTGTACTACAATTCTTGCGCCAACATACATGTACTAGATTAACCTATAACTATGATTTTAAAAAAATCCAAGATTAAGAATAGAGATTATCGTCACTTCATTGTATAACTACACTTATATTATGCAAAATAGTGGTATACAAGATAGTGACTGCTACAGAATATTTTCTACATCAAAACTGAACCCCAAAAGAAATACCCTTCAACTGAAACTTGAAGAAAAACTCAATGCGGATATCATACTTCAACCTGGATTCAGACCTGTCCATTTGCATATGCGGAGCCATCTCTGATACCAGCTTCCTCACCCATGCCAACTTCAGCCATAGCATTATCAACAAGCAACTGTCGAGAAGAGGAGAATAGATATTGAGAGCATACAAAACATGCAATTTCATAGGCAGATAGCAAAAATTACTAGTCTAAGGCTACATGCATGAGGCCTCTAGATTATATGGGACTCGGAAGCATTTACAAGACGCCCCATAGCAAACTTAGATTTTCTGCTTGAACATCGTCTACATTTAAAATTTCCAATTCATTGTTCCAGTAGAGCAACTACCTAATGGAAAACAAAATACATGACAACTCTAGTTGGATTAACTAATCAGACGTCCAGAAAGCCCGTGTTCTAGAATTAAAGATAACTCTCAAAAGCCACAGCAAAGTCTATTAAGGAAAAACTAAATGCTTAAGCAAAATGTATTAGGAAAAGGTCAAAGTATTTCAATTAGTAATTAACTACCCCTCTTTTAGTTATATGTCAAGAATTTTGACAACCCAGATTAGGAATCACGAATCTGGTAATAATCATCAGGATCAGCAGAGTTCGATAGAGGGTAATACTTGATAGGAATTAGATACAACTAATCTAGAGGTTTGACCAATAATCGACAAGTTAATTAATTGTTAGTCCTTTCATAACAATTATTTGATGTTACTTTCACATTTTCAAGTTTGTTTCCCATCACATTAGTTTTTTTTTTTTTTTTTTTTATATTGATGCCATGTCTAGATTGTTTACCCTAGTGGATATGTCCTCAGAGACATTTCCCAATGCATGTAAAATCAGTAGAGATCGGGTTATACATTTGATTCTGCTATACCAGAACACTAGTTATTTGGCTCAGTAGCACAGATAATTGTACAAGAACTCATAAGCTCCAGTTTTATAGCAGTGCCATATGTAACTCGATATCTTATGTGTTATGCTCGCTTTGGTAGTAGCACTCAAGTGGTAATGTAATTCATACCATGGTCACAGGTTTAATACAAAATGGTTACTGCAGCATTACATGTTTCAGTGTGTGGAGTACACAAAATTAATTGATGTGTGTATCTGTCTATTACTATTATTTAAGAAAAGCTCTACCCTTATGTCAGTCACCTTGTAAAAAATCCAATCATATCCTAAAAGTTATACACACAACATCCAGTAATTTAGAACTTGGTAGAGGGACAAGTTTGGAAAACAAAAGCAGCAATCTAACTCATAACTACCTGCACTATTTAGTAACTAACAAACCATCCATTAACTAACCCAATTTTTCAAGATCACAGATACTTTACAAATTTCTCCTAACCTCTCTTTTGTAACTATTATTTATACAGGTATTGATATAGATTATTAAGGTGCTAGCAATTTTTTTATGCACAAGTGTGTATCATATTATGCACGCATCGCTTGCGGCAGAATACTAGTGTAATATAATATAAAGACTCATCAGAACTATTTGATTCACATAGCACTCATCTCTTCCTATGTCTCTCTACTTGTTATCTCAAGCCCTATTTATCCATAATCCTAATTTGTAATAGTCTAACATAACAGAAAAATGCTCTCACAAACATTAAGTCTGGCTTCTGTTATGAAGTGGCATATTGGATCCAACTGCATGAAACTAATCATATATACAAGTATAAGCAACCCTAGGTTCGGGAAGAATGCAGTAGGAAAAGCACGAAATGATTCTGCACTAACCTTCAGTTCTTGTTCAGAGGTCTTGAGCCTATCACTGTACTCTTGTGTTTGCTGAAAACTTTTATTCAGCTGCACCACGTTAAGAAATGTAAAAATTAAGTCCAAGTATCTCTGTACTATTAAACAACTAGGCATGTTAGTTTCAAATTTGTGGAAAATATGTCTGAGGATCATCTACCTTTGCTAGCATTGACTGTCGTTGAGAGGTGAGCTTCTTCGCAGCAGCCAAAGCATCCTCCAATTTCTGTATATTTAAAACATGTATTTCAGCTTTGTAGGCTTCAAATGGGAAAAAAAATTCACTGGTCAAAACTCGGATATGCTAAAAGTGGAAGCATTATATTGATCATAGTTGAGAATCTAGATTCAACAAAAAAAAAAAAGTAAAGATGGTTCTAATCAATCATTAAGACCCCTTTATTAAAATTAGCAAACAAAAGAAGCTTGAAGTAAGTAGATTCTTAAACACAATAAAGAACGATCCAGATATCCATTAAGACCTCACACGTCTCATCGGATGCAAGAATCATTCATTAGTTGATAAGATCACAATTTCTCGAAAAAGGTTTGTTTAAGTTCTAAAATTCATTTGACATTGTAAAGGGATGCGCATAGAATTATTCCTCAAAACTTTATATCATGATGACCACTTTAGCCCCCAGGAATATTTTTATTTTTGTGATTAAGCACTAATTGCATGAGGAATAGCCTCTTTAGATCCTAATTTGTTCTTTGGTGGACAGGAGAAGGAATAAGAATATCATAGGATAATATTTGTTGTGTCTTCTCCAATCAAGTGTATATCAGTATTACACTTGACTAATAAGGAAGGAAATGTTACCAACAATCAAATCATTTCTAACTTAGTTAACTTCATCACTAAAGAGTTTGATTGTGCCTAGAGATGCTTTGAGATGTGGTTGGCAGAAAATTACATTATCAAAAGAAAAGAAAATTCTGTAGACAAAAGCATCAAATTATTATTGGGTCAGTGCCCTACAGCTTTTTCTACATGTGACTTAGCAATGATTTTTTTCTGAACAAGGATAATATACTTAGTATTAGAAGGGAATTTCGTTAATTTTCCTTTGGAGTTTACGGAAAGTGTTTCTTGAGATTTGATGGCTAGTGTTTGCAAATGTAAGAATGTGTTTGCATTTGTTCATGATGGGGTTTACTGCTATTACGACTGTTGGCGTTGCATATCTGTGTTTAAATAACATTTTCTTACAATGTCTCTATTATTAACATGTTTTAATGTAAAAGGAGTTATTAAGAACCAAATACGCCATAGGAGGACTATTACTTACATGAGGTAAAAGTTATTTTGCAATAGAATTTTTATATTCACGTTATCAATCTTAAGGATAACAGGGATGCCACTTAAGGCAATAGATCAAGGATTAGTTGCAGATATATTATTACAAGTATTAAGCCGGCTTGCACGGGGAATTTTTTTTTTACTATAGTTAAGTGAGGGATAAATTTGACGAATTAAAATAATTTGGAGAAAAATTTACAATTATCATGACTTGCAGGTAAATTTAAAATGCATACAATTTGGGGTTATGTATAGAAAAATTCAAAACTAAAATATGGGAAAATTTCAAGAAATCCCAAATTAGTTTTGGTATTTGGAACTAAATCTCCAATATCTTTGAAACTCTGAATAATCCCTAATATCTTTTGGCAAAACCCTCAAAATTAGCATCATTAGTTTATGCACGCTTAAATGACCAAAATACCCCATACATTTTGGACAAAATTCCAATAAGTTTTATGCTTTGTCACTTAATCCCCAATAACCGGCAAAAACTCCTAATAATGGATGTTTATAATTTTTAAAAATTTTGAGAGGTTTGTTTGTAATATTTAGATTTTTAAGTAGTTGTTTATAATTTTTAAATTTTAAAGGGGTGTGTTTGTAAATTTAAATTTTAGGGGTTGTCTGTAACTTTTAAAATTTTAGTTTTTGGGTTCTTTGTATTTTGTTAATTTAAACGGTCTATTTGCAAATTATTTATTTTTAGGCTACTATTTACAATTTCAGATTTTTCATTATGTTATTTGTCATTTGTTACTTTTATGGTTTTTTGTAATTATCATATTTTTCGGTGTTTGTTTGACTTTTCGATTTTTCTGCAAATCGTTTGTAATTTTAGAGTTTTCCAGGGGTGTTTGTAGTTTTTCATTTTTTCCTAGGAGTTCTTTGTAATTTATAAATTTTTTGGGGGTCATGTATAATTTTAGAATTTTTAGGGTCTTTTGCAATATTTACATATTTAGGGTTTTGTTTTTAATTTTAGATTTTCTAGGGCTATATATAATTTTTAAATTTGCAAGGGTTTGTTTGTGATATTCTAATTTGTTAGGAGTTTTCTATAATTTTAGTAATTCAAAGGAAATTGTTTATATCCTTCAGATTTTTCTATGTATTGTTTGTGATTTTAGATTTTTAGGTGTTTGTGATTTTAGATTTTTTTAGGAAGCTATTTGTAATTTTTATATTTTTTTAATAATTATTTATTATTTTATGGGTTAACTTGCAAATACAAATGATTTGAGGGGTATATAATGGTCATGAGGGTTAATTTTTTCAATAAAAATATAAGATAACCCCATTTATGGAGGTTTAGTGCAAAAATAAACATTTTGGGGTTTTCCGTGAGTTTCAAATTTTGTAGGGTTTAGTGCTAAACTAAAGATATGAGCTTTATTGAATTCACTCTTTAAAAATTAAGAAGGGCACTATGACAATTTTTTGAATTTTTAATTATAAATTGTTATCACTTGATTAGAATTAACAAAGATTTGATTATTAGAGTTTTCTAATTTTTATGGGTAAAATTTTCTAATTATGAACATGAATAGTTTTAATTTGATAAGAATTCTTCGAAGATGGAATTAGTTGTACACATGTCATTTTCTAATAGGATAGAGGGATATATAATATTTTTTATTAGGATTTAACACTTGGCACGTTTTTGTACACATGGCATTTTATAATGCATCTAGGAATAGTTTACCAATTTCTTTTTACTATATAAAGGAGGATGTCCTAATGATGTTGCATGATGATGCACACACTTAAGCCGTCTAAACTTTTTCATTAGCATTATCAATTTGAATAGCGATTTACTCTTTTTCCCGGATAAACCTTGGGCAAAAGGTTGTTTATTATCACATGATTCCCGGGGATATCTCAATTTATCTAGCTTGATTTGAAGAAGTGTAATTGATAATAACATTATTTATGATTCCCATGTGATATCTCAATCTATCTAGCTTGATTTGAAGAAGTGTAATTGATAATAACATTATTTATGGTGATATAAGTGGCCACACTCATAATATAGAGGAGTATTTGCAACTAATCCACAGATCAATTATAGATTAGGCAGGACTCCTTTCACTATTTTGAGTTTAGGAACAATGGCGTTATGGTTATTTGAAACCCACCCCAAACTCTGTCCTAGCCTGGTTCAGAAAAAGCCTTAGGAAAGGTGAATCAAACAGGAACATTTTACTTAGTCAAATTTCAGCCTACAAAAATCGGGCCAAGTCTAGCCTATTTCTTTTCTAGACAAAAGAACACTGGGCCAAAATCCACACTGGGCCAAAATCTATCATGTCCAATTTTAAGGGATTGTCAAATATAACCTTAGCCCTTAGGCGTGTTTGGCTACCCATACAAAACTGAACAGAATCAATCAAGACCGGTTTTATCCTAAACCATACTATGTTTAAACCCATGGGGCCAATCTGGCAATTGTCTCATTTACCTATAAAGTAACCTAGTAAGGGTTACAAATATGTTTGCAAAAATAGATCCAGAATGGGGCCCTTTTTCTTTTGTTCTTTTTTTTTTCCAGGTTAAGCAAGAAAAGGCCCTTAACTAGGTAATGTCCACTCACCCTCAATCCTAATCCGATTTAGCATGGAGTTGCCAAACTCGGTCATTGGAGATGGTCCAACAAAGAACTAGTTTAAAGGCCACTTTTCGGCTCAAGAGGCCCAATTTTTTCTCAAACCAAGGTTTTTCCCAAAATGGGTCAGCACCCACCCTCATCCCCATTTTGAGTGGCTGTCAAACACAGCCTTGGGTTGAGAATGTATATAGACATTGACATGGTAGATAAAACTAGAACATCCCTTCTTAAAACCTGCCTGCAATTGTTGCCCAACATCAACATTTGAAGATTACATGGAAGTGCTGTTGAACAAGCAAAACTTGGGCAGAGTGTACTACAATTCTTGCGCCAACATACATGTACTAGATTAACCTATAACTATGATTTTAAAAATCCAAGATTAAGAATAGAGATTATCGTCACTTCATTGTATAACTACACTTATATTATGCAAAATAGTGGTATACAAGATAGTGACTGCTACAGAATATTTTCTACATCAAAAACTGAACCCCAAAAAAGAAATACCCTTCAACTGAAACTTGAAGAAAAACTCAATGCGGATATCATACTTCAACCTGGATTCAGACCTGTCCATTTGCATATGCGGAGCCATCTCTGATACCAGCTTCCTCACCCATGCCAACTTCAGCCATAGCATTATCAACAAGCAACTGTCGAAGAGGAGAATAGATATTGAGAGCATACAAAACATGCAATTTCATAGGCAGATAGCAAAAATTACTAGTCTAAGGCTACATGCATGAGGCCTCTAGATTATATGGGACTCGGAAGCATTTACAAGACGCCCCATAGCAAACTTAGATTTTCTGCTTGAACATCGTCTACATTTAAAATTTCCAATTCATTGTTCCAGAGCAACTACCTAATGGAAAACAAAATACATGACAACTCTAGTTGGATTAACTAATCAGGAAGCCCGTGTTCTAGAATTAAAGATAACTCTCAAAAGCCACAGCGAAGTCTATTAAGGAAAAACTAAATGCTTAAGCAAAATGTATTAGGAAAAGGTCAAAGTATTTCAATTAGTAATTAACTACCCCTCTTAGTTATATGTCAAAAATTTTGACGACCCAGATTAGGAATCACGAATCTGGTAATAATCATCAGGATCAGCAGAGTTCGATAGAGGGTAATACTTGATAGGAATTAGATACAACTAATCTAGAGGTTTGACCAATAATCGACAAGTTAATTAATTGTTAGTCCTTTCATAACAATTATTTGATGTTACTTTCACATTTTCAAGTTTGTTTCCCATCACATTAGTTTTTTATATTGATGCCATGTCTAGATTGTTTACCCTAGTGGATATGTCCTCAGAGACATTTCCCAATGCATGTAAAATCAGTAGAGATCGGGTTATACATTTGATTCTGCTATACCAGAACACTAGTTATTTGGCTCAGTAGCACAGATAATTGTACAAGAACTCATAAGCTCCAGTTTTATAGCAATGCCATATGTAACTCGATATCTTATGTGTTATGCTCGCTTTGGTAGTAGCACTCAAGTGGTAATGTAATTCATACCATGGTCACAGGTTTAATACAAAATGGTTACTGCAGCATTACATGTTTCAGTGTGTGGAGTACACAAAATTAATTGATGTGTGTATCTGTCTATTACTATTATTTAAGAAAAGCTCTACCCTTATGTCAGTCACCTTGTAAAAAAATCCAATCATATCCTAAAAGTTATACACACAACATCCAGTAATTTAGAACTTGGTAGAGGGACAAGTTTGGAAAACAAAAGCAGCAATCTAACTCATAACTACCTGCACTATTTAGTAACTAACAAACCATCCATTAACTAACCCAAATTTTCAAGATCACAGATACTTTACAAATTTCTCCTAACCTCTCTTTTGTAACTATTATTTATACAGGTATTGATATAGATTATTAAGGTCATAAGGTGCTAGCAATTTTTTTATGCACAAGTGTGTATCATATTATGCACATCAAGGCAGAATACTACTGTAATATAATATAAAGACTCATGAGAACTATTTGATTCACATAGCACTCATCTCTTCCTATGTCTCTACTTGTTATCTCAAGCCCTATTTATCCATAATCCTAATTTGTAATAGTCTAACATAACAGAAAAATGCTCTCACAAACATTAAGTCTGGCTGCTGTTATGAAGTGGCATATTGGATCCAACTGCATGAAACTAATCATATATACAAGTATAAGCAACCCTAGGTTCGGGAAGAATGCAGTAGGAAAAGCACGAAATGATTCTGCACTAACCTTCAGTTCTTGTTCAGAGGTCTTGAGCCTATCACTGTACTCTTGCGTTTGCTGAAAACTTTTATTCAGCTGCACCACGTAAGAAATGTAAAAATTAAGTCCAAGTATCTCTGTACTATTAAACAACTAGGCATGTTAGTTTCAAAATTGTGGAAAATATGTCTGAGGATCATCTACCTTTGCTAGCATTGACTGTCGTTGAGAGGTGAGCTTCTTCGCAGCAGCCAAAGCATCCTCCAATTTCTGTATATTTAAAAACATGTATTTCAGCTTTGTAGGCTTCAAATGGCCAAATATCACTTAAATTCCATGGACAGAAATGAACGCAATTGCTCATGATATAAATAAGAAAGAAATTACCTGGCATTTCTTTTGTAAATTGGACACAGACTGTTCATGCTCATCAACCTTCTCATTTACCACTTGCAGCTGATACAGCACAAAAGCGTTCAGTTCGTCTTAATAAATGTGCACTACATGACAGTATTTAGCAACCTTTTTTTTTCTTTTTTTTTTGGAGCATGCTATGTAGTAAGATTTGGTTATGGAAGCACGTGCTGTATACAACTACGAATAGCAATGCAAACATTCCTAAACATTTTGATGGCACTTTTTGCACAAATCACAGACGATGAGTGAAGGATTTGAAAACAACTAAAATTGATCAAATGAAAATGTTGACTGCATTTTACTCCCAGAACAGAGGTACCAAAAAGATAAGAAAAGAAAAGGAAGAAATAGCTTCCTGGATACTAAAGATTTAAGGACAGAACAGAGCAAAATTCACCAAGAGCCATGTGCCAGTGTCCTTGGATGAAAATAATTCATGAATAAGTGCAAAAAGTAAAAGCAGCAGACACAAACTTCAAAGCATTTTAACAAGAATCCTACCAGGAATCAACAATCTTGAATTGAGAGTTAAATCTCAGATATTGGGCTAGCACAAATCTGAACCAGATACATCAAAGCAAGGGTAAATTTCACAAAAGTACCGTGAACTATATAAGGGATTTACATAAAAATACCATAAGATAGTTTTATTAGAGAAAACACAACAATCTTTTCACTAAACTTCCATGACCAACGGCTGTTAATGTAAATTAGCATGTACCTTCAGATATTACTTTATATAATAACTACTCTCACACCTATTCTTAACTATTAGGGGCATTTTAAACTTATTGATAAAAATGTTAGGATAATTTTCAGATAATATATAGTATTTTTCTGCAGATCAGAAAGCTTGTGGTATTTTTCTCTGATTAAAAAATACCCTATGCTAGTTCATGCAAGGCTCTAATTGTTCATGGTAGTCATGTGAAATTCACCCTCAAAGCAAAATAGTAATAATAAATTCTTTAAATAAAAAAAACAAATACCTGAATGTACATGCTAAACTCTATTTGTAAATAAGAGAAATATGAAAGCATCACATATCTGCCCCTTCTTCTCATGTATTATGAAGCAAGACATGAGCATCTAAACATATCTGTAGTTGGAAAAATGGCTTAAACAACAAAGTTTGCAGCTATTCTATTTGTGAGTACAGACATAGAGACCAGAACCTTCATGCTAGCATAGCTGAATGTGGTTATCTGAATATAAAAGATATTGTTGTTTTGGTAAAAGGATTCAATTAAAGACCTCCTTTTGAAGTTCCTCGCCTCTGAAAGGATGCCTCCAGTTCCTCTTTAAGCTAATTAATGAATAAAAAGAAAGAGAGATGAATACAATCAATCTTAGTGCTAGCATTGTTTAAGTTAGATAAGTGATGCTCTTTTACTTGGTGCTGATACTCATCAATAGAATTTGATGACAATTCTCTGCTTTGGCGATCATCGAGGCGAGAACTGTTCAGCAAATAAGCAAAACAAAACATTAACAAGTTTTTCCGTTATTTATCAAGAATGCTACGATCCTAACACCTTTTGCTTCTGAAAAACATCAATAAATTGATTGAACTATTATATATTTTCTTCTGCTAACTCTAGTTTCTCCCTTAGATTATTTGTGAAACCTCCAGGGCACAACCAGGTCGACTGCAATAGAAGAAGAATCTAACAAAATCCTCCACCCTAGATAGCAAATATTCAACTCATACTAGATGAGGTAGAAGTGTCATCAGTGAATATAATCTGTAATTTCAAAGTGAACAAGTTCACTTCTGCAATAAACTAGACCTGTGATTGCAGAAGATAGAATGGAATGTAGATTTTCTATTGAAATCAGAAATATGTTCTGTAATTAAAACCCAAGCTAGGATTTTTCTTCTTCCGACACACCAAGCACAAGTAGAGAAGTGTTTTGTTAATTTCAACGTCCAAGAAGATCTATCTTCCTCGAGAAAAGAAGAAAAAGGGGTTAGAGAGATGTACAGAGGAGGGACTTCAGTAAAATTAGTTTCACGAATCAAAACAAGGGGTTGTGCGAATCATAGTTACAGTGCAGCGACGCGTGGCGGGTCATGAGTGCATAATTAGCCACTTAGAAAATTTGGATTCAAGGATACATAAGTTAGATATGTGATATGTTGCAAATTTTTTGGCTGCACTTACCATTTTCAAAATGCATAGTAAAAACTAGAAACTAAAAGCTAATTGTGTATTTCAATAGTTTTGCATACAAAGTACTTAAATGCTTCATTTTCAAAAAAAATTAATACATAAGACAAAACATATAAATTACAAACTAAGCCCCTTGACAATTTTGTTCTCCTTACCAACTTTCTTCCACCATAGCAATCAAATGCATCTTCAGATAAATCTGAATCCAAAAAATTCCGAGTGAAAACTCATAAACATGTTCCTTCATGCTTGTTTGTCTATTATGTGTGTGGTGTAAGTCTTGCTTCACTCGATTGCGCACAGCACATTACGCCTCGCTCATGTGCACTAAAAAGGGATTTTGCGCACCGCATACTTGTAAGCAGTATGCCAATTTTGGGAAACTAATTCGTGTACCGGAAAGAATCGTTGTTTGGCAAATGTACCATAAAGGCGGGAATCGTTTCGCAGGAACTGAACAACGGTTCTAGAGGGGTTCAGGGAATTACACAACTATGGTGTGAATTGATAACCCAACAGCAATAGATTTTATGCAAAGTATAGGTGCTTTAAAATGTATGTGGCTTTTAATTTTGGATCAGAAACTACACCCATTTCCAAGTGTTCCTTAAAATTTTCTATTATCAATGAAATAAGTTTAATGGCAAATACTTATTAAATGAGAAATGAATGACTAAATACTCATAAAAATATCAGTTAAAGATTTAAGTAAATAATTAATAAAACCATCAGATAGTTTATGTTTTCAGCTGAAGGATGGATCAAGTGAATAGTGATAAATATGATTGAGATAATTACTAATTAAATTGACCAATCCATGGGCCAAATTATAAAGGTACAAATAAAATCTAAATATTAGACTTGAAAAGGAAAACAGTCATTGCACCAGCCCTTTACTAAAGCTGAATCCCTGATTGAAATCAAATGAAGATTTAAAACCATAAAATTAACAAAAGATAATTGAAAAATAAGATGGATTTGTTTGCATTTGAATTGCCTACATCCTGCATTGAGTGCGTAAATTGAGTAAAGCAGAACAATGAGGCAGGTTTCAATTCGACTAAAGAAGGCATAAAGGAAAAAACATGAGGCATAGAAAGAGAAAAGATGTTGATATTAGACTACATTGAAGGAATTTTTAGACTGAAGGAACATAGAAGAAAAAGAAGAAGAAAAGATGCAGAAAACTAGAATATGGAAGTGGTTTTACACAAATGTGGAGATAAACATGAATAAAAAGAAATTAAGGAAGAAAATGAAGGAATATACCTCTTAAGGCAGGTTTTGTGGGAATTGACAACCATGAGTTCGACTCTAGGGGCCCAAGAGTATTTCACTTATTTTTTTTTTTTAAATGGTATTTGAAGGCTGAGCTTTACAATATGTCAATATGTGCCTTAGCCAGCTAAAATTATGTAGGCATAGGTCTAGATGAGTTTCAAAACAATTGCACTCAAATTTACAACTCCAAACTCTATAGGTACAGTCTCTCCTTAACTCTATCTGTACAGATATTATGCATAGTTAAAAAATGCATTAAATTGAATGATATTGGAAATAAACCAAGTAAAAATCATTAACCCTTCTTGTTTTTATTCCTGCTATTGGTCATTTCCATACAAAGCTATCTTTTTCTTTGCAAGGGTCAGGCTCAATTCACCGGATAAAGTTGTCTCATGTCAGGTCAAAGTGTCCAACACAGTTCAAGGACAGGAAATAAACATATACTGCTAAACAGAAATGATCTCAAAACATACCCAAGTCTATTTCTTGATGGCTGCTCTTTGTCATTGCCTGAATCATGATATTTTGTTTTATCCATCTCCTATCTTGGTCCCAGTCCATATCATGATCCCTTTCCAAGTCCCTGTCATGATCCCGTGCATGTTCTTGACCATGGGCACTCTGATCGATGTCGATCAAAGGCATGGTCTCTTGCTCGGCCAAAGTCAGCCCTCCGTCATAGTCTCTATCCCTCTCACGGTCTCGAGGCTCAGTGTTCCTATCTCTTAAGCGGTCTCTATCACCACTATGGTCATTGTCCCTCTCCAAGTCCCCATCCCTCCCAACATCACGATGGAAATTTGGCCTACCACCCCTTGTCCGGACTTCATTTACTCTTACAACTCTCCCACCTATTTTCTGCATTGGAGATGGTCCAACAAAGAACTAGTTTAAAGGCCACTTTTCGGCTCAAGAGGCCCAATTTTTTCTCAAACCAAGGTTTTTCCCAAAATGGGTCAGCACCCACCCTCATCCCCATTTTGAGTGGCTGTCAAACACAGCCTTGGGTTGAGAATGTATATAGACATTGACATGGTAGATAAAACTAGAACATCCCTTCTTAAAACCTGCCTGCAATTGTTGCCCAACATCAACATTTGAAGATTACATGGAAGTGCTGTTGAACAAGCAAAACTTGGGCAGAGTGTACTACAATTCTTGCGCCAACATACATGTACTAGATTAACCTATAACTATGATTTTAAAAAAATCCAAGATTAAGAATAGAGATTATCGTCACTTCATTGTATAACTACACTTATATTATGCAAAATAGTGGTATACAAGATAGTGACTGCTACAGAATATTTTCTACATCAAAAACTGAACCCCAAAAAAGAAATACCCTTCAACTGAAACTTGAAGAAAAACTCAATGCGGATATCATACTTCAACCTGGATTCAGACCTGTCCATTTGCATATGCGGAGCCATCTCTGATACCAGCTTCCTCACCCATGCCAACTTCAGCCATAGCATTATCAACAAGCAACTGTCGAGAAGAGGAGAATAGATATTGAGAGCATACAAAACATGCAATTTCATAGGCAGATAGCAAAAATTACTAGTCTAAGGCTACATGCATGAGGCCTCTAGATTATATGGGACTCGGAAGCATTTACAAGGCTTCCATAGCAAACTTAGATTTTCTGCTTGAACATCGTCTACATTTAAAATTTCCAATTCATTGTTCCAGTAGAGCAACTACCTAATGGAAAACAAAATACATGACAACTCTAGTTGGATTAACTAATCAGACGTCCAGAAAGCCCGTGTTCTAGAATTAAAGATAACTCTCAAAAGCCACAGCGAAGTCTATTAAGGAAAAACTAAATGCTTAAGCAAAATGTATTAGGAAAAGGTCAAAGTATTTCAATTAGTAATTAACTACCCCTCTTTTAGTTATATGTCAAAAATTTTGACGACCCAGATTAGGAATCACGAATCTGGTAATAATCATCAGGATCAGCAGAGTTCGATAGAGGGTAATACTTGATAGGAATTAGATACAACTAATCTAGAGGTTTGACCAATAATCGACAAGTTAATTAATTGTTAGTCCTTTCATAACAATTATTTGATGTTACTTTCACATTTTCAAGTTTGTTTCCCATCACATTAGTTTTTTTATATTGATGCCATGTCTAGATTGTTTACCCTAGTGGATATGTCCTCAGAGACATTTCCCAATGCATGTAAAATCAGTAGAGATCGGGTTATACATTTGATTCTGCTATACCAGAACACTAGTTATTTGGCTCAGTAGCACAGATAATTGTACAAGAACTCATAAGCTCCAGTTTTATAGCAATGCCATATGTAACTCGATATCTTATGTGTTATGCTCGCTTTGGTAGTAGCACTCAAGTGGTAATGTAATTCATACCATGGTCACAGGTTTAATACAAAATGGTTACTGCAGCATTACATGTTTCAGTGTGTGGAGTACACAAAATTAATTGATGTGTGTATCTGTCTATTACTATTATTTAAGAAAAGCTCTACCCTTATGTCAGTCACCTTGTAAAAATCCAATCATATCCTAAAAGTTATACACACAACATCCAGTAATTTAGAACTTGGTAGAGGGACAAGTTTGGAAAACAAAAGCAGCAATCTAACTCATAACTACCTGCACTATTTAGTAACTAACAAACCATCCATTAACTAACCCAAATTTTCAAGATCACAGATACTTTACAAATTTCTCCTAACCTCTCTTTTGTAACTATTATTTATACAGGTATTGATATAGATTATTAAGGTCATAAGGTGCTAGCAATTTTTTTATGCACGAGTGTGTATCATATTATGCACGCATCGCGTGCGGCAGAATACTACTGTAATATAATATAAAGACTCATGAGAACTATTTGATTCACATAGCACTCATCTCTTCCTATGTCTCTCTACTTGTTATCTCAAGCCCTATTTATCCATAATCCTAATTTGTAATAGTCTAACATAACAGAAAAATGCTCGCACAAACATTAAGTCTGGCTGCTGTTATGAAGTGGCATATTGGATCCAACTGCATGAAACTAATCATATATACAAGTATAAGCAACCCTAGGTTCGGGAAGAATGCAGTAGGAAAAGCACGAAATGATTCTGCACTAACCTTCAGTTCTTGTTCAGAGGTCTTGAGCCTATCACTGTACTCTTGCGTTTGCTGAAAACTTTTATTCAGCTGCACCACGTAAAGAAATGTAAAAATTAAGTCCAAGTATCTCTGTACTATTAAACAACTAGGCATGTTAGTTTCAAAATTGTGGAAAATATGTCTGAGGATCATCTACCTTTGCTAGCATTGACTGTCGTTGAGAGGTGAGCTTCTTCAGAGCAGCCAAAGCATCCTCCAATTTCTGTATATTTAAAACATGTATTTCAGCTTTGTAGGCTTCAAATGGCCAAATATCACTTAAATTCCATGGACAGAAATGAACGCAATTGCTCATGATATAAATAAGAAAGAAATTACCTGGCATTTCTTTTGTAAATTGGACACAGACTGTTCATGCTCATCAACCTTCTCATTTACCACTTGCAGCTGATACAGCACAAAAGCATTCAGTTCGTCTTAATAAATGTGCACTACATGACAGTATTTAGCAACCTTTTTATTCTTTTTTTTTTGGAGCATGCTATGTAGTAAGATTTGGTTATGGAAGCACGTGCTGTATACAACTACGAATAGCAATGCAAACATTCCTAAACATTTTGACTTTTTGCACAAATCACAGACGATGAGTGAAGGATTTGAAAACAACTAAAATTGATCAAATGAAAATGTTGACTGCATTTTACTCCCAGAACAGAGGTACCAAAAAGATAAGAAAAGAAAAGGAAGAAATAGCTTCCTGGATACTAAAGATTTAAGGACAGAACAGAGCAAAATTCACCAAGAGCCATGTGCCAGTGTCCTTGGATGAAAATAATTCATGAATAAGTGCAAAAAAGTAAAAGCAGCAGACACAAACTTCAAAGCATTTTAACAAGAATCCTACCAGGAATCAACAATCTTGAATTGGAGAGTTAAATCTCAGATATTGGGCTAGCACAAATCTGAACCAGATACATCAAAGCAAGGGTAAATTTCACAAAAGTACCGTGAACTATATAAGGGATTTACATAAAAATACCATAAGATAGTTTTATTAGAGAAAACACAACAATCTTTTCACTAAACTTCCATGACCAACGGCTGTTAATGTAAATTAGCATGTACCTTCAGATATTACTTTATATAATAACTACTCTCGCGCCACCTATTCTTAACTATTAGGGGCATTTTAAACTTATTGATAAAAATGTTAGGATAATTTTCAGATAATATATAGTATTTTTCTGCAGATCAGAAAGCTTGTGGTATTTTTCTCTGATTAAAAAAATACCCTATGCTAGTTCATGCAAGGCTCTAATTGTTCATGGTAGTCATGTGAAATTCACCCTCAAAGCAAAATAGTAATAATAAATTCTTTAAATAAAAAAAAAAAAGCAAATACCTGAATGTACATGCTAAACTCTATTTGTAAATAAGAGAAATATGAAAGCATCACATATCTGCCCCCTTCTTCTCATGTATTATGAAGCAAGACATGAGCATCTAAACATATCTGTAGTTGGAGAAAATGGCTTAAACAACAAAGTTTGCAGCTATTCTATTTGTGAGTACAGACATAGAGACCAGAACCTTCATGCTAGCATAGCTGAATGTGGTTATCTGAATATAAAAGATATTGTTGTTTTGGTAAAAGGATTCAATTAAAAGACCTCCTTTTGAAGTTCCTCGCTCCTCTGAAAGGATGCCTCCAGTTCCTCTTTCGCCTAATTAATGAATAAAAAAGAAAGAGAGATGAATACAATCAATCTTAGTGCTAGCATTGTTTAAGTTAGATAAGTGATACGCTCTTTTACTTGGTGCTGATACTCATCAATAGAATTTGATGACAATTCTCTGCTTTGACGATCATCGAGACGAGAACTGTTCAGCAAATAAGCAAAAACAAAACATTAACAAGTTTTTCCGTTATTTATCAAGAATGCTACGATCCTAACACCTTTTTGCTTCTGAAAAAACATCAATAAATTGATTGAACTATTATATATTTTCTTCTGCTAACTCTAGTTTCTCCCTTAGATTATTTGTGAAACCTCCAGGGCACAACCAGGTCGACTGCAATAGAAGAAGAATCTAACAAAATCCTCCACCCTAGATAGCAAATATTCAACTCATACTAGATGAGGTAGAAGTGTCATCAGTGAATATAATCTGTAATTTCAAAGTGAACAAGTTCACTTCTGCAATAAACTAGACCTGTGATTGCAGAAGATAGAATGGAATGTAGATTTTCTATTGAAATCAGAAATATGTTCTGTAATTAAAACCCAAGCTAGGATTTTTCTTCTTCCGACACACCAAGCACAAGTAGAGAAGTGTTTTGTTAATTTCAACGTCCAAGAAGATCTATCTTCCTCGAGAAAAGAAGAAAAAGGGGTTAGAGAGATGTACAGAGGAGGGACTTCAGTAAAATTAGTTTCACGAATCAAAACAAGGGGGTTGTGCGAATCATAGTTACACGGGTACGCGGCACGTAGCGGGTCATGGTACGCAATTCGCCACTTAGAAAATTTGGATTCAAGGATACGCAAGTTAGATATGTGATATGTTGCAAATTTTTTTGGCTGCACTTACCATTTTCAAAATGCATAGTAAAAAACTAGAAACTAAAAAGCTAATTGTGTATTTCAATAGTTTTGCATACAAAGTACTTAAATGCTTCATTTTCAAAAAAAAATTAATACATAAGACAAAACATATAAATTACAAACTAAGCCCCTTGACAATTTTGTTCTCCTTACCAACTTTCTTCCACCATAGCAATCAAATGCATCTTCAGATAAATCTGAATCCAAAAAATTCCGAGTGAAAACTCATAAACATGTTCCTTCATGCTTGTTTGTCTATTATGTGTGTGGTGTAAGTCTTGCTTCACTCGATTGCGCACAGCACATTGCGCCTCGCTCATGTGCACTAAAAAGGGATTTTGCGCACCGCATACTTGTAAGCAGTATGCCAATTTTGGGAAACTAATTCGTGTACCGGAAAGAATCGTTGTTTGGCAAATGTACCATAAAGGCGGGAATCGTTTCGCAGGAACTGAACAACGGTTCTAGAGGGGTTCAGGGAATTACACAACTATGGTGTGAATTGATAACCCAACAGCAATAGATTTTATGCAAAGTATAGGTGCTTTAAAATGTATGTGGCTTTTAATTTTGGATCAGAAACTACACCCATTTCCAAGTGTTCCTTAAAATTTTCTATTATCAATGAAATAAGTTTAATGGCAAATACTTATTAAATGAGAAATGAATGACTAAATACTCATAAAAATATCAGTTAAAGATTTAAGTAAATAATTAATAAAATCATCAGATAGTTTATGTTTTCAGCTGAAGGATGGATCAAGTGAATAGTGATAAATATGATTGAGATAATTACTAATTAAATTGACCAATCCATGGGCCAAATTATAAAGGTACAAATAAAATCTAAATATTAGACTTGAAAAGGAAAACAGTCATTGCACCAAACCTTTACTAAAGCTGAATCCCTGATTGAAATCAAATGAAGATTTAAAACCATAAAATTAACAAAAGATAATTGAAAAATAAGATGGATTTGTTTGCATTTGAATTGCCTACATCCTGCATTGGTACGTAAATTGAGTAAAGCAGAACAATGAGGCAGGTATCAATTTCGACTAAAGAAGGCATAAAGGAAAAAAACAGGCGAAGCATAGAAAGAGAAAAGATGTTGATATTAGACTACATTGAAGGAATTTTTAGACTGAAGGAACATAGAAGAAAAAGAAGAAGAAAAGATGCAGAAAACTAGAATATGGAAGTGGTTTTTACACAAATGTGGAGATAAACATGAATAAAAAGAGAATTAAGGAAGAAAATGAAGGAATATACCTCTTAAGGCAGGTTTTGTGGGAATTGACAACCATGAGTTCGACTCTAGGGGCCCAAGAGTATTTCACTTTTTTTTTAATGGTATTTGAAGGTTGAGCTTTACAATATGTCAATATGTGCCTTAGCCAGCTAAAATTATGTAGGCATAGGTCTAGATGAGTTTCAAAACAATTGCACTCAAATTTACTACTCCAAACTCTATAGGTACAGTCTCTCCTTAACTCTATCTGTACAGATATTATGCATAGTTAAAAAAATGCATTAAATTGAATGATATTGGAAATAAACCAAGTAAAAATCATTAACCCTTCTTGTTTTTATTCCTGCTATTGGTCATTTCCATACAAAGCTATCTTTTTCTTTGCAAGGGTCAGGCCCAATTCACCGGATAAAGTTGTCTCATGTCAGGTCAAAGTGTCCAACACAGTTCAAGGACAGGAAATAAACATATACTGCCAAACAGAAATGATCTCAGAACATACCCAAGTCTATTTCTTGATGGCTGCTCTTTGTCATTGCCTGAATCATGATATTTTGTTTTATCCATCTCCCTATCTTGGTCCCAGTCCATATCATGATCCCTTTCCAAGTCCCTGTCATGATCCCGTGCATGTTCTTGACCATGGGCACTACGATCCCGATGTCGATCAAAGGCATGGTCTCTTGCTCGGCCAAAGTCACGCCCTCCGTCATAGTCTCTATCCCTCTCACGGTCTCGAGAGCGCTCAGTGTTCCTATCTCTTAAGCGGTCTCTATCACCACTATGGTCATTGTCCCTCTCCAAGTCCCCATCCCTCCCAACATCACGATGGAAATTTGGCCTACCACCCCTTGTCCGGACTTCATTTACTCTTACAACTCTCCCACCTATTTTCTGCATAAGAGTATTGGTACTAGAACAATTAAGTAGGATGAAAGAATCTACTTGTTTTCTATGAATAACCAGTAAAAACTATATTATTAACAAGGTGAAAACTAATTGAGAAGTATGGTCGTTCACGAAAAGTAGAGACATACCCTGCCATTCATGTCATTGATGGCATCCACTGCAGACCTAGGATTAGTAAAGGTCACAAAACCATAACACTTTCCCCCAACTCCACGGTCATTAACAATCTGCAAGTGAAATATACACATAAATAGGGACTAATATGAGAATTATCCATTTTTAAATGCAACAGTTGAATAGTACCATAACAGGAGACGTACAGGGAGAAAAATTGCAAAATAAAGTCTGAATTGATTAGGCTTCAACACATATGTGAATTATCATTGCATCTGGCTTGCCTTGTAGAGTTTACAAATGTCCCATTATCAAATAAAAATATGGATGGACTTTGCATGGTACAATACAGATAACACGAAAATCCACTAGAACTACATTAAACAGATGGTCCACCATTGATCTAGCTATGAATGTCATAAATTTGTGACACAAAATGGTGACGCTGATCTACTGCAAACATCCGAATGACAGTTCATATGCACATACTTAAGCATCAAGACCTCTACCACACTATTGTGAATCTATAGCCAGTAGCCTCAAAGTTCCAATAATATTTGTTTATAGCATCAAAAACTAGCACATCCTGATACCAAAAATGAAATTTCGAATAGTTCGTTTATCAGAGATTTTGGATAAATCGAATTACCCTGTGCTGAACAAGATTCAATGTTTCCCCGTTTCCGCTACTAATTCAAGCTCATATGCCCAACAAAACACCAAGATTCAGAAATTTGAAAGTTGAAGCCCAAACATTATGAAACCCTAATTATAATCTAACAAAATTTTGGAAAAAATGAAAGGGACAGAACCTTGACGGCGACGACGGCGCCGTAGAGATCGAATGCTCGTCGGAGGTCGTCTTCGGTGGCGTCGTAGGGGAGGCCGCCGACGTAAATGGAGTTGTCGTCGTCGATCGTCATCTCCTTCTTCTTCAATATCTTTGTTTGCTCATTCTAGGGCTTTGGATTTCCCAGCAGGAAAGGCCACATTTAAATGGTTTCTAAAGAAGCCCAGCCAAAGTAAAGAGAACTGTGAGCATATGGGCCTTATAAAGAAAGCCCATATAGAACGGTAACTGAGGCCTAGTTTGAATGCTGAATTATCTAAGTGTTGACTAGCAAAAAGAAACTAGGGTCTTTCTTGGTCCCCGAATTCCCAAATCTAAACCTATTTTTAAATATATCTCCCAAACAAGTCAATTTCACGAAATATCTAAGTTCTCTTAAATAAGTCCCAAATCTCATAGGTTAAAAAAATTGAAAACTAACTCTAAATTAACTGAACTATATTAATTTTGCCGGTTTACCCTTGTTTGCGTTATATAGTTCTGTCTGATACTTGCAAGGGAGTGCAGCAGAGACTTCTTGACAAATAACTAGAAGGGAAGAGACAGAGGGAAAAATTACAAAGAGAAAATATCAATAAACGAGGAGGCAAAGAGCTAATCTTTACTATCTAATCTATCTATCTAATCTAATCTATCTAATCTAATACTATTATAAAAGTGGGTTGGCATGTTAAAATATTTCTTCCGAAATACCCTCCAACTTATCCATCCATACATACATGAAGACACACATGTTCAAATTTTTATATCTCTTGATGATAAAATACATGCAAACATGAACACTCATACATACTTAATATAAAACCAATAAATGAAAAGATAGAAATGCTAATTGCATTTAGACTTATTTATTATTTAGTGGATACAAAATGAACCTGATGTACACTCTGTCTTTACATTTAAATCCAAAATAAATATTAGTCAAGCTACAGTTACGTTTGAATTTAGTGGACATGTTAATTTGGGTCATT